>JABSTT010006091.1:0-14132 GCA_013339685.2 Hyalomma asiaticum | reverse complement strand
ATCGTGAAGGGTGCAGCCGAGTTCCGTAACCACTACACCACCGCGGCCGATATATAGGGATCGCTCCCTCGCGCACTGGCTACCTCGCTAAATGTGAAGGGGGGAGGAGGGTTATGGTGAGCTGTCAGCGTCTCGACGACGATGACGATGTTGCGCTGCTCCGCATGTTCGAGGTAAAACGCGGCGGCAAGAGTGACAGCATCTGTTCTCGTACATAACTAAATATGTATCCAAGCAAACGCCTCCCGTCTTCCCACACTTCTTTTGGTTGGCCAGAACGCGCGCACTTGACCAATAAATGTAGAGGCCTGTCGAATCTATGTGTTCAGCAATGGCGTTCCAGGCCACGTGTCTCTCCAGCCGTGCTTACCTCCCGTGGTTTCAAAAGACATGCAAGATGACGTCCTGTTCGCTTGCCATGACGAACCCACATCTGGCCACCTAGGCTCCTCACGAACACTTGCCAGGGTAAACGAAATGTACTGTTGGCCCGGGCTTTCCGCAAGCGTCAAGCAGTACGTCAAAGGTTGCCGTGAGTGCTGGCGCCGATAGACACCATCGGTTAAGCCGGCTGGTTTACATCAGTCAACTGAGGCACCTCATACGCCCTTCGAACAAGTTGGAATAGACATCCTCGGTCTGTTTCTGCTGCCTGCCAACGGTAACAAATGGGTGATTGTCGCGACAGAATATGTAACGCATTATTCTGAGACACAAGTGATTCAACGAGCAACGGCTCCTGAGTTAGCGCAGTTCTTCATGCGCCACATCGTACTACGTTACGGCGCTCCCTCTAACGTAATAACCGACAGAGGGACAGCATTCGCGGCGCAGCTTATGGACGAAGTTTTAAATGCGAAGCATTTCTTAGCGAACTTCGGCAAGTATGAGCGTATCTATCTATCTATCTATCTATCTATCTATCTATCTATCTATCTATCTATCTATCTATCTATCTATCTATCTATCTATCTATCTATCTATCTATCTATCTATCTAGCTGCCTACGATTTTGTGCTCTCCTGGACGTTTCGCTAATGAGATGTTTACGAAAATTGGTGTGCCACAACATGACTGCATGAAGAACATAAATGAGAGGTCATAACATGGAAATCATGACATGCATGTCATGAGCGGCATGATTTACATGCCACGGTCTTGGTGCTCTCCTGGCCGTTTCGCTAATGGGACGTATGCCAAAATTGGTATGGCACATGACTGCCTGACAAACATAAATGGCCGGTCATAACGTGGAAATCATGACATGCATGTCATGAGCGCAATGATTTACATGCCACATTCTTGGTGCTCTCCTGGCCGTTTCGTTGATGGGATGTATACGAAAATTGGTATGGCACAACATGACTGCCTGACGAACATAAAAGACAGGTCATAACATGAAAATCATGACATGCATGTCATGAGCGGCATGATTTACATGCCACGGTCTTGGTGCTCTCCTGGCCGTTTCGGTAATGGGATGTATACGAAAATTGGTATACCACAACATGACTGCATGATGAACATAAATAACAAGTCATAACATGAAAAATCTGACACGAATGTCACGAGCGACGTGATTTTCATGCCACGCGTTTCGTTGACGAGATGTATACGAAAATTGGCATGCCACAACATGACTGCATGACGAACAAAATTACAGGTCATAACATGAAAATCATGACGCGCATGTCATGAACGACATAATTTACAAGCCACGGTCTTGGTGCTCTCCTGGCCGTTTCGTTAATGGGACGTATGCGAAAATTGGTATGGTACAACATGACTGCCTGACGAACATAAATGGATGGTCATAACGTGCAAATCATGACATGCATGTCATAAATGGGAACACACAGCGCTCCGTGGTGTGGTGTGTGTTCCCATTTTTTCATCATCCTTGTGTTCGCGCTGCTTTTTCCATGATCTACATGCCACGGTCTTGGTGCTCTCCTGGCCGTTTCATTAAGGAGACGCATAAGAAAATTGGTATGCCAAAACATGACTGCATGACGAACATAAATGACAGGTCGTTACATGAAAATCGTGACATGCATGCCATGAGCGACATGATTTACATGCCACGCGCTTCGTTAATGGGGTGTACACGCGAATTGGTATGCCAAAACATGACTGCATGACGAACATAAATGACAGGTCGTTACATGAAAATCGTGACATGCATGCCATGAGCGACATGATTTACATGCCACGCGCTTCGTTAATGGGGTGTACACGCGAATTGGCATGCCACAACATGACTGCGTGACGAACATGAATGACAGGTCATAACATGAAAATCATGGCATGCATGTCATGAGCGACATGATTTACATGTCACGGTCTTGGTGCTCTCCTGGCCGTTTCGTTAATGGGTTGTATACGAAAATTGGTATGCCACAGCATGACTGCATGACGAACATAAATGACAGGTCACAAAATGAAAATCATGGCATGCACGTCATGAGCGACATGATTTACATGCCACGCATTTCGTTAACGGGATGTACACGAAAATTAGCATGCCACAACATGACTGCATCACGAAGATAAATGACAGGTCGTAACATAAAAATAACGATGTGCATGTCATGAGCGACATGATTTACATGCCACGGACTTGGTGCTCTCCTGGCCGTTTCATTAATGGGATGTGTAAGAATACCGCTATGGCACAACAAGACTGCATGACGATCATAAATGACAGGTCATAACGTGAAAATCGTGACATGCATATCATGAGCGGCATGATTTACATGCCACGCGTTTCGTTAATGGGCTGTATACGAAAATTGCTACGGCCCAACACGACTGCATGACGAACGTAAATGAAAGGCCATAACATCGAAATCATGACGTGCGTGTGTGAGCGGCATGGTTTACATTCCACAGTCTTGATGCTCTTCGGCGGTTTCGTGAACTTCATATGTACCAAACTCGGTATAGCGAGACAAGAATGCAAATACATGTTACGTTCCTGATGCGTGCTTCGCATTTCCTTGATTCCCACTGCTCGTGGGATCTGCCACTTTTTTTGAATTAAGCAATACCAGACATCGAAAGGCAGACGAACGGACTTACCGAGCGCCCGATAAAAGACGATTACAGACATATGATCTCTACGTACATCGAAGTCCAACAGAAAACATGGGACCGGATCTTGCCTTACGTGACCTTCGCTTATAATAGCGCCGTGCGAGAGAACGCGGTTCACCCCATTTCGCCTTCTCTACGGCCGGGAAGTTCAAACCATGCTAGGCGCTATGCAGCCGTGTCACGACACTGACCGGTTCACACCTGACGGCGATGAATTCGCAGAGCGTGGTGAGGAATCTCAGAAGCTAGCGCGGGTGCACATCGGTCAGCAGCAGCAACCTGACGCACGAGGCTATAACATTCGTTACAGAGAGGTGGCCTACGACCCCGGAGACCTAGTTTGGGTGTGGACTCTCCGAAAAGTTACAGAGCCGGTACTTCGGCCCGTATAGAGTGGCCGAAGTACCCGTATAAGTGGCATCAGTGGCCTGAACTACAAAGTGATTCCGGACACAACACAGACGCAGGCCACAACACAGACGCATGTCTGTCTGTCTGTCTGTCTGTCTGTCTGTCTGTCCGTTCGTCCGTCCGTCCGAGCGCTGCGGTGCTGCTTAGCTACTACGTGAAATGATCAATAGATGGCGCGGAGGCGCTCGCTGCGTGCTCTAGTGTGATAGGAGAGCGCTAGATGGTGACACACAGTGTTTGTCACGTCTTTGATGATTTACTGGGCAAGATTCACGGAATATTCACGGTCTTTAGCGATGAACCTTCGGAGCTTCGCCTACTCATCATCATTCACTCCGTGGATATGCGGGGATTTTTTTTAGGGGCGAAGCTCCAGTTAGTCCAAGGTATGCTGGGTCGGCGTGGTGTTGGTGGTCCATCTGTGCGAATACTTCAAAGTGCAGAACGATTCCCCATACCGCGATGTACTATTGCCGAAAACTAGGAACACATGTCGGCTCCGCGAAAAAGAAGCGCAGAAGACCCCACGCAGGGAAGAAAGGCGACCCAGTGGGGGCGCTGTCGGAGGGCAGTACTGCCTCCGCGCTGGCAACAAAAGAAAGGAGGAGATAAAGAGTTGAATGGGAAGCGAGCCGCGTAGAGAGAGTGAAGCGACGCACGACGCCTGGTTTCAGTCACAGCTTGACATCAGTACGCGTCCTTTGCCAACACCCCCTAAATTCCTAAGGCCTTTCCGATGGTTGCGTGACGTCACCCCATGTGCCCGTGCGGGCGCTGCGTTCCGGTATTCCGGAGCGTCGCGCTCGCTTCTGCTGCTGTTGTACGAGTCTGGGATGGGTGCAAAATATTGTGAAATGTCTTTGAGAAGCTTTCTCGGGCACAAGTGAAGCATTCTGCACATAGTTTTACCCTCGTAAGAAGAAATCATACGACAACAGATAAACTTTATTCTGTTCGAACATCACTTTTTCTTCAGCGTTGCTGCTTTCCGTGCTGCGGCCTTCTTCTGCGCATTGTCTTGGATGCCGTCATTTTTCAGTCTGCAGAAGTTGTTTAAGACGACATTGGTTGCTATGCGAACTACCAAGCGCAAGACAGTTTGTGCGGTGTGGCCATTTTCGCATGTATCAATGTTGGTATGCGGTTCCAGTAAGGAAAATGCCTGCGAAGAAACGATACCGCGTTGGTAACTGCATGAGAGAAAGTCTTTGGCGTATTCTCCCAATGCCAGTTTCTGCACAACTAACTTCGTTACCAGAACCATGTTGACGATACATGGATGGGGAAATTTCAGCCCTCCTCTGGTTAGGTTTCCCTATCATGGCACTGTTTTCTACCTGAATTTCCCTGTTTTCCATAACAAATGTGCAGAAACAAGCGGAGCATGAAAGTTTCTTTGAGGCAGCATGTGCAGCATATCCTGCAATGTAAACAATGGCATCCATATCATGTTGGCAGCCTGCGATGTCGTCGTCATTGACAGCCACGGAAAACTTAAAATCTGCAAGATTCTCACTGACATCTCCAAACTGTTTCTTCGCGCGGAAATGTCAAAACTTTTTGAAGACGAAGCTTCTTCTCACATTCGTAGAGCTGACGCACTGAAATGTGGTACTGTGCTCCTGCTAATTGGCGATACCGGCCGAACCGATCTTCCAGTGCGTCCGTCTGAAATTTACCGAGCAAGACGTACTTGAAGTTCCTCCAAACAGTAACGCGACAGTTCAACCAGGGAATAGCACGTGCTTTTGTCGGCGAGCCGCTGCTGATGTCAGTTTTTCCCCAGGCGTCCAGCCAGTCTACGATGCCACCAAGGAAAGATAACTGCATGTCATCGACAGAGCTTACAGGATCTTGCATGCTATCCCTTAGTCGCTGGCCTTTACAAGGGGTCTTAACATTGACTACTCTCCACCACATGAGGATAATGTCAATGGAAAGCGCGGTTGACTCGGCATGAGTGATCTTGAATTCAGAACCGTGCGTTCTGATAGCGTTTGACACAAACGGGTTGATGGCATCTAGAACTAGTTTTACATTTTGCCGCTCCATAGAGGTTGGATTAACAGCCTTTGCGTTCAGTTTGTAGCCAGCCTTTACAAGCGACGTTTTCTCTGCAGTATAAAGCTGTCTAACATCAGCGAACGAAGCAGCTTTCATGCGAGGTGGTCCTTCGGGCATTCTTCCAGTCAAATCAATTTCTGGGAAATAAAGGCAGGTTCCAGGGTTTTTCTGATTAATCCAATTGTTCCTGATACATTTCAAGAGGTGCACAGGGTCGACAACGTAGAAAAAAGGGCGAGCGTTATCTGCTGGATGGGGATAAACAATGCTCACTTGAGAATTAGGAGCAAAAAACGACATCACCTTTCTGTTCAGAGCGTTGTTGTCAGTTACTACAGCGATAACTTTAAGCCCCATTTTCTCAATATTTATTATAATGTTTTTGGCATGCTCGTGCAAAGTTTCTGCATTCATTGGGCAGTATATGAATCACGTCTTTGTTCGGAGAAAGGCGTGACTGCACCATGAACACATGGACTGTTGTTGCTATCGCTAGAATGGGCTGCTGTTCCTACTATTCTTCCCCCTTGTAATCAACGTAAGGCTTTAGGTGGATCTCATCAATCATCAGGGTCATAGTCTTCTCATGGTCTTTCATTGACTTCACTCGCTCTCGTATGTAGGAAAGGTAGGGCGTTTGACTTTGCTCTATTAGTGGGTCAGCTCTGTAACTTGAACAAATGCACCGGATTGTTGAAGGATGGGGCGAAATTACTCTTGACGCAGCTCTCGCGAAATGGTATGCATGAGGAGAAATTGAGTGAAGAATACTGGCAAACACCAGTAGTTCCGCGCTATAGACAGGCTTTTTGGCAAGGAGAAGGTCCACCTGCTCACTCAGAAATTTCAACAAAGCACAATATTCTTTTGGCGTGCTAGTATCAGCAATCACGTCTTCAAGAAGCAAATTGATAAACCTCAGTACTTCAGCATGTTTTGACTCTTTTCTCACTTGAGGTAGCTCGCTTAAATGCCTCTCAAGCTGCTCCAATAGCAAGGATAGAGTAGGAGTGTCGAACACTCGGCTTGGAACAGCGCTACGCCAAGGAAGCGATCGAAGTTGCGAACCACAGAAAGTGAGAGATCTGGGAGAACAGTCAGTGAGCATTTAACGTAAGGTGAAGGATTGTTTTCGATGTTAAGGAACCTTACGCACTCGTCACTGATAGTTACTGTCCAAAAATGATTATTGCAGATACCTGACAGCTTCGTCTTAAAGTCCGCATATGAAGACACCTTGTTTCTTTTTTGCTCAAGTTCTCTAGACTCAAGTGACTTCTTTATGTCTTCTTGCAAAGCAGCGTTCTCCCTTCTTGCAATCTTTCTCGCTGGCGATTCACTACGTCTTGGCTTTGAGGACAAGTATTTTGGACAGTTTGGAAAGATAGAACGTACAACATTGTGCTTCAGCAGGCGTCTCTCCCGGTCTACTTCTATTATCCTTCCTGTTCGTTTATCTTGATGTGACAGCGTTGTTATGTAATCCTATGCATGGAAGTGCAGCTCACAAACCTGCATGCGCAAATAAAAAAAAGGCGGCCGTTATAAATGCGGTACTCATGAAACACACTTCGCGTAAATGTAACCAGCGAATAGCTGTTCCTTCATAATTATTTAACTGTGCGCACGAAGTCGGTCAAAAAAAAAAAAAAAAAAAAACAATCAATGAAAGGAAATTACATTCTTGTTTTTGAGCTATATATGTTTTTGTAGCGAAGAAGCGATAGCCGTAACGTCGGCCGACGTAGGCCGTGCCGTCGTCGCTACTTTATTTAGCTGCAGCGAACAAGGTCCACGGCTGAACGGAGCGGCGGGCTAGCAGCGTCGAGTCCGGCCGTGAGCGTGAGCTCGTCCTCTTCCTTTTAGGGGCGAAGCTCCTTATAGCGGCACCCGTTCGTCCCTCGTCGTAGTAGTGTGTAACGAGTCTTAACGCTAGTACCAGATCTTGACCTCCAAGGTGGTGCCGGTGGGAGATTTCTCCTGTGCGTCGTTGAACAATAAAGAATTCGCAGCGTGCGCATTAACTAAAAGCCGAATTCTTCTGTCTCTCATTCCCCATTAGCAGCCATTGGCATGTTCCAGTAGCAAACGTTAGCAGAAGTGTAGTGTTAGCTAAAAGCCGACTTCTTCTGTCTCTCATTCCCATTAGCAGCCATTGTTTACCTCCAAGGTAGTGCCTGGTGAGATTTCTCCTGTGCGTGATTAGACAATAAAAATTTTGTTCAAAACGCCGTTGATTGGTGAAATAAACCAACGAAAGACGCCAGGCACCCGCTCGCCCTCAGCGCATGCCTCCTGCCCTCGGCGTGTGCTGTCTTGTGATAGAGAGAGGGAGAGCGAAAGGGGCGCGTTGACTATGGAAACGCTCTTTCTTAGATGAACGCTCTACCAGCTCGCAATGAAATAGAACGCGCCCTCACCCGCGAGAGGCAACGTTGGCGCAGGTAGCGTCTCCTAGCCAGTTTCTTGATTGAGAAATACCGAATGCTCGCGTTTGAAGAACCGTTGACCGGCCACCCATATATATATATATATATATATATATATATATATATATATATATAATATATATATATATATATATATATATATATATATATATATATATATATATATATATATATTTAGGCACTGGTCTGACTTCCAACGAAGTGCCGGTGGGAGATTTCACTTGTGCGTATAGTTGAACCATGAGGATTCGTAGCGTGCGCGTTAACTCAATTAATCCGGAACTCGCCACGATCTGCGATGAACCTCCCGAGCTTCGCCCACTCGTGATCATTCACTCCGTGGATATGCTGTAATTTTTTTCTTCGTGGCTCGCTACCTCGAGCCACGCGAGAGCCGCGGCGCGGCCCGCGATGGTGGCAAGCGATGGCAATGAAGCTGGCCGCTATAGGGCTCCCCCCCTTTTAGGAGAAGCGGTGTGATTGGGGTGCGCTCGATGCATGGGCGCCCAAGAAACGGCCTTCGGCTTGGCGTGGCCGTGTGAATATGTTAGCGATGTTTCAATATAGGCGGGTTTGGCTCGCTCTATAGTCACCACCTCTTGACGTCCGTTGAGGTCGATGGTGACGGTTTTGTCTGTTCGACTAAGCACCTTGAAAGGACCGTCATAGGGGGGCGTAAGGGATGGACGGATCCCTTCACGCCAGATGAAGACGTGGGTGGCTGTAGTCAAGTCCTTGCTGACAAACACGCCGGTCGACGATGCATCCCGGCTAGGGCAAGGGCGCAGACGTGAAAATAGGAAGCGAAGCTGCTGAACGTAACTGTCGGGATCAGGCGTGGCAACAGTAGCTGGCGCGAAAAATTCACCCGGCATACGCAACGTTGTGCCATAGACCAACTCCGCAGTTGTGCAGCCGAGATCTTCCTTGGAAGATGAGCGTACGCCAAGCAGGACGAGAGGAAGATCGTCAGCCCAAGAATCGCGAGCTTGGCGAGCCATCAGTGCGGCTTTGAGTTGACGATGAAGGCGTTCAACCATGCCATTGGCCGATGGGTGGTATGCGGTAGTATGGACATGTCGGACAACAAGGAGGCGCGTGAGTTCGCGGAACAGTTCGAATTCAAATTGACGGCCGCGATCGGTGGTAACAACGCTGGGGCATCCGAAACGGGAGATCCAGCCCCGGGAGATCCAGCCCCTGACAAACGTGGAAGCCACGGTAAGCGCCGTGATGTCGGTGAGAGGAAACGCCTCGGGCCAGCGGGTATAACGGTCCACACAAGTGAGGATGTAGCGGGCACCTCGGGATGGTGGGAGTGGGCCGACGATATCGATATGAACGTGACCAAAGCGAGCGTCAGGTGAACGAAAGGACTGAGCTGGCGATTTCGTGTGCCGTGTTGTTTTGGAGCGTTGACAATGAAGGCATTCACGCGCCCAGCGGCGCACGTCAGAATTCACACACGGCCACACAAAGCGGGTCGTAATAAGACGCTGTGTAGCGCGAACTCCGGGATGACTTGCGCCGTGAAGCCTGTCGAATACTTGACGGCGGAGTCGGAGTGGAACAAACGGACGTGTTCGACCGTGGGACACGTCGCAGGCGTTGGTGCCCGAAGAAAAAGGAAGGGGAACGTCGGAGAGCGCCAACGACGTGGTGGATGAACGGATATCGCGTTCGACGTCGGTCCGTTGTTCGGCGGCGATTGCGTCGAAGTCAAGCGTGGGCGTTGCTATTACGTCGATACGGGAGAGGGCGTCTGCGGCCGTGTTAACGGGGCCTTCAATGTACCGAACGTCCACGGTGAATTCGGAGATAAAGTTGAGGTGCCGTATCTCCCGAGTGGTATAAGTGTGTCGACAAGGCGACGAGCGCGAAGATCAACATTGAGGGCAAAGTGGGTGAGAAAATCAGCACCCAGTATGGCCATGCGTATGTCGGCAACGACGAATACCCAACGAAAGGTGCGTCGGAGACCCAAGTCGATGGTAAGAGAGCGCTGGCCATACGTGTTGATTGTAGAGCAGTTGGCTGCTTGAAGAGAGGCAGTCTTCTGAGAGCGTTGCCTGTCTAGTCGCCCGGCAGGAACGACACTGACCTCTGCACCGGTGTCCACGAGAAATCGATGTCCGGCAATCTTGTCAGTGACGTAGAACAAGCGGCTTGTTGTACGGCAAGAGTCACTGGCCGCCATCAGAGGCTCTGCGGTATGTTTCCCTGCCAGCTGCAAGGGGAACGGCACTGACGTGCGCTCGCACCGAAGTTTCGGTGGTACCAGCAGTAGTCGCGGCGATGGGGGCTTGAACAGGAGCTAGACCGAAGGGACAACCTGGAACGGCAATCGCGGTCTCGTCGACGAGGGCGGGAGGGTGGCCGCAGCGCATTAACAGTCTCGACAAGGTCGTCGATCAGTTGCTCAAGGCGAGACTGCCGGTCTTCGAGTTGCGACAGCGGGACGGTAGATCCTGTGCTACAGTACCTCTTGCTGAATAGTCAGTCACGCGATCGGCCAGCTCCGCCAATTTGTCGAGGGGCAGGTCGTCTGGTGCGGTAGCTAAGGCAATGACCACATTCTGCGGCAGGCGCTGAAGGAAGAGTTCCCGTAGCAACGGGCTGGTTGCGTCCAGCCGACAGTCATTGAGGAGCCACCGCATGCGGCGCAGAAGTTCCGACGGTCGCCGGTCGCCGAGCTCCTCTTCGTTGAGAAGCTGCTGGAGACGCTTGTGCACAGACACCGACGTGTGGTGCAGAACCGTCGTTTTAAAGTAGTCATAGGGGTGGTTTCGTGGGGCTCGGCCATGACATCGTAAAACTGCGCAACCACCTCCGTTGAGAGTGCGGAGACAGGGTTGTGGAATTTCGCTTGTTGCGAAGTAATGCGACGAAGGGTAAAGATGGCCTCTACGTGAGTAAACCAGGCTGCAGGATTCTGCGTTCTTGCATCGCGTCATGAGAATGCCATTTTTATAGTCGCATTAACTTACTACATAACACGCTTGGCATCGGAGGATGGTTGCACACACCAACGTGCAGAAAACAAAACACAGAGACCAAACCAGGCGTGGTTTATGCGAGTAAGAGCCAAATAGAAGCTATTTTAACTATACTGTGAGAATGGTATCCTTCTTGCCACTGTTCATTTACAAACGCACCCCACGCTTCAATGAATATTCACGAGAAATGCATGCTTCTTCGTCGTCGTGTTGAAGTATTCTCATTACGTACAAAAAGAGCATCCCTTTCGACAATTACAGCTGTTGCGTCTAAGAACGGAGAAAGGTTTGCACGCCCAATAAAGCAATATCATACAATTCCTTACCCTCGGATGCGCTGTTGACGTGAAATCCTTCCGTGGGATTGCTCGAAGCCACGCTTTTTTCTGCGCGTCATCACTTGGGGATGAATACACGCGCACTTTTGGCCCATTGTCATAGTTTCCGCGGCACCCAGGAACACAACACCGACCCATGTTGCACGAACTTGCAGTCGTTGCGATGCTATGCAATTCGCGCCAAACGTCACATCGTTCGTTAAAAGAATGCTCACATGGACACGAACAACACAAATTGAGCAAGTAGCAGCAGCTTGGCGCACACGCACTGACTTGCTGGGCAAGCACGCCGAGAACACACGTGCAGCCAAACTACAGTGTAGCCAGAAGCTTTTCTGTCGGACACTTGGCGTGACGTAGCACGCGGGGAAATGAGGAAGCGGAGAGGCCTTAAGAATTTTTAGAGGGTGTTGCCTTTGCTGCCGCTCCGCCAGATGCGACCGGAGGATGTTTTTGTGTGCAGTCGAATTCGGGTCACAATTACGGTTCTCGAAGCGTGCAGGGTTTTAACAACGAAGGTCGTTAAAATGAAAAGATGATGACAGGGCGAGATGAAAAATGACATCGTTAATGGACAGGGCCGGCAAATATTCTCGCCGCTGTGTGGCGGCTTCTTGAAAGAAACGTGGTGCGCTGGCAGGATAGCTTGAGCAGGGCCTCCAGCGCCGGCGGTCGTCTGGGCTAAGACACAGGCGACAACGTAGGAGAGAGGGAAACGACGTGTGTTGCGCAGTGAACCTATCCCCTCGGGTGTTGTAGATTGTGACGTATGTTTGACCAATGCCGTGTGTGTCATAAAAGTGTTTGTGCGATTGGTTTTCGTGACGCCAGCCCCCAAGTGTGATTGGCTTGTTGGGGGACTCTTTGTGTAACCGAGAATTGAAGTGACGACGCCTTGGATGTGAGCGGGAGCGGAGGTTCGGGCTTGGACCCGGGCAGACGCCTGAGTGTGGAATAAAGCTTCTCTCTACCTGGCAACGGCTCTTCCTTCGCGCTACCACCGTGTACTCGAGCCACTGAGGGGCGCCAATTCGAACCTCAAACACCTTCCCTCCACAGCTAGAGTTGAAGCTAGTGGAGCCTAGGGAAAGCAAATCAACTGCTCCTTAGGGTCGAGGCTTGTCTCCCCTTGTGTCTCGTAGCCACGCTCGCGTTCGCTCTCGGCGCGTGCCTCCCGGCGCGTGATCTCCCTCATGGACCATGCTCAGCGAGCCGCAAGAGCCAGTGAAGCCCTGGACTGAGGGCCCCACCCTGAACTGCCTTTAATTTTTGTTTTCTTATTAAAGTTTTTTCCTCCTCCTCCTCTCTTCGACAGCGGCAGTCATGAGGGCAGTCAGACGGTGTGGGTGCACGTGTGGGCCGATCCCGGAGGCAGTGCACCAAGACAGTGACATCTGCTGTCGTGAGAGTGCGAACGGCGCGCGTTGACTATGGAAACGCTGTTAAAGAACCCCAGCTGGTCTAAATTTCCGGAGCCCTCCACTACGGCCTTTCTATCCTCTCTATATCTTCCACTCCATTTCCCCCAACCCCACGGACGCTTAGCCGTGCTCCCTACATGGGCTGCAGAAATTAGCGTCCTTTCCTAACCCAACCACAATCAATCTTCGATGATGATTGTGGTTTTAAGGAAAGTGCGCTAATTTCTGCAGCCAATGTCGGGAGCACGGCTAAGCGTCCGTGAGGGAAGGGGAAAGGGACTTGATGAACGCTTTACCAGCTCGCAAGGAACGAGAACGCACCCTCGCCCACGAGCGACAACCCTGACGCAGGCAGCGTCTGCTAGCGACTTCCTTTGTTGAAAAATATTACACCATCTCCCCGAAGGGGACCATGGGGTGATGCGGAGCGTCGCTGGGAGTTTCAACGGTGCATTTAACGGCGGTGTTTACAGGTTTGCAGTGTTGTTGCTTCCATCACACAACACCACCAACTTCTTTCATCGGAGAAGGAGGAGATACTACTGAAGCGAAGCGCGCGCGCGCTCTCTACCCGCTTTATTTATTGTAGCAGCTGTTGGAGAGAGGGAAGGGAGAGGAGAGCCGCGCATGCGTAGTGCGAGTGCGGACGCCGGTCGACGCGCGACATACCCGCGAGCAAAAGATGCTCCGCATCTAAAAAAAACCGACTGCTCGCGCGGCATAACCGTTCACCGGCCACCCCATATATATAGGAACTGGATCTTGATCTGCAATGCTGTGCCGGTAGGAGATTTCTCTTTTGCGTAGTTGAACCATAAGGATGCGCAGCGTACGCTCTAACTAAATTAATCCGGAACTCGGCACCATCTACGGCATGGGAGCGCAGGAATCTCATGAAGACCAGGAGCATAGCCGACAACGCGTGTGCATAGCCGACAACGGGCGCCAGCATTTCTCTCTACCCGCTATACTACTTGTTCAGTATTTGTTAGTCCACTGGTGATCAATTAAGCCGATTTATTTACAAGGTGACAAAGAAACTGCACTGCTCTCTTCAAATGATTGTTTCTTCTATCTTAACGACCAGTTCGCTCTTACAAGTGCTCACTTTATGGAAGCGTTGATTTGGTTGCGCAATGCAGCGAGAAGTCGTACTAGGTTTTTCCGTGCAGAAACCTGAAGGCGATGTGAATTAAATGAGACTTGTTTTTGTTCCGACAGGACGATATATACACCTGACGTGATAGCTACATACGCTTACATACGGCAAGTTGACCATGAGTTTCCAAACTGCAAAGTCCAAGTGCCAATGCCACTAATAGACCCATTAAGTGTCTTTCCGGATCTTTCTTTTGG
>JABSTT010006090.1:0-14295 GCA_013339685.2 Hyalomma asiaticum | reverse complement strand
AAACAGCTGCATTGGTAGTACAGGACGAGGTCTCTAAGGTACGCCTCACTTGTTCACCATAAAAATCTGAACTTTTCCTGATCCCGCCAAAAGGTAAAACACACCACACTCCCATCAGAATCTGCGTACAGGGTATACCCTGTACGTGGGGAACCTGTTGGATATCAGGGAAATCCCACAGATTCCCACCATTTGTATCTTGGGGCTGTACCTACAACAAGATGGGAAACATACCGGGACTATTAAGCGCTTAAAGAGCACGCTTACAGCCACCACACAGTTAATACGAAGGGTCACAAGCAGATATCATGGTCTGCGGGAAGAAGATACTATGCGAGTGGTACACGCGTATACCAAGAGCACAGTGCTGTACTCTACCCCCTACCTAAAGCTCAGTGCGATGGAAACGGAAACAACAAATTCGATAATCAGACAAGCTACTAAGGCAGCATTCCGCCTGCCCAGAAACACCAGCAACGAACGCCTGGCAGAGTTAGGTTTACATAACACCATACAAGAACTAACCGACGCACACATACAGGCACAATATCTTCGACTAGCAAGCACCCCTACGGGTAGGCATGTACTTTCGAAACTCCAAATTCGCATCCCCGCCAATCATAGCTCCCTTATATCTCTTCCTAGGAAAATTCGCGAAACTCCTTGCATTCGACCGCTACCCCGTAACATGCATCCCGATCGAATCCACGAACGACGGAAGGCCAGGGCAGCAACCCTTCATAAAGCGTATGGCGATGACCGGGATGCCCTTTGGGTGGATGCTGCAAGCGATAAGCACGGGGCAACAGCGGTGGCTTACACACCATACGATCTCCCTTTGATAAAGGAATTACTTCAGGGAACGAGCTCAGAAGAAGCCGTAGAGATAGCTATAGCGCTAGCGCTCGGCAGTTCCAATGCCACTTACGTACAAAGCGATTCATAAACTGCAATTTTAAATTATGCTAGGGGCAGAGTTCACCCTAACACCATCCACATACTGACCCAAAACCCGCCCCCCTCCCGCAGCGCTGAGATCATCTGGGTGCCCTCGCATTCGGGGAACCCCGGCAATGAGGTCACCAATTCTTTAGCCCGAGGGTCAAGGAACCGGTGTGGGGGTTTACTAACTACTAGCAGCGGACTCGCCGCCAGCAGCCCCGTGCCGTGGGATCGAGCACTCGACGAGCATACAATGGGGCCGTCGCGTCCGCGCGCTCACTCATCTCAGGCCATGCACCGCCGCGGTGCCGCGCGCGTCGGCCCGCGGCCCGTCTCGAGGCGGGCCAGCGCGAACCGGTGCACGCGGCGAAAGAGGAGAACATTAGGCGTCACTCACCGAGCATGGTAATTTAATAAAGGGTTAATAATACAAAACAAAACAAGGCCGAATCTAAAGTCCAATTAAATATAAACAAAGGATAATAAACAACACGCGAACACAATAACACAATCAACAATAATCAGTACAACGCGAAAGTACAGTACACACAAAGACCATGCAGGGGGAGAACCACCTAACCCTCGGCCAGCGCTCCTGCGACCGCGCGCCCCCAGAAAAGGAAAATAGAAGGAAAAGAACATACAGATGGGTGCCGATCGCAGGTCGCCGCCGTGGTCGTTGGGGCCTGAACGACGCGCGATCCTGCAGACGAGGCTGCAGGGTCGCAAAAGCACGTACGCACCGTTCCGAGTCCCAGCGAGTTCTCCCGAGCATCTCCAAAGCCCGAAACACGCATACGTGAGAGAACTTGCCAGCTGCCCAATCAGAGACTGGTTAAAACCACATGGGCAAAGCAGGCTGCCCTCCAACAGGGATGAGCCGCTGCTCCGTCCAGCTTAGAGAGAGGGATGCAAGGACATTCCGTGCAAAACGAGGCGTCGCGCGGCACCCCGGTCCCCACACCGGGCCCAGGCGGAGCTCATGGGGGTTTCTCGAAGGAGCGTGCATGTACCTTTGCTGAGTTCACCGTAAATGCTCGAGCTGCAAGGCAAATATACCCACCCCCTCACTCTTCCCTCACCACCAGGGAACAGCAAACAATGGCGCCGTCTGCAATAACACGAACGTTACCTACCCCTTTCCTCCTTTCCCGCTACCGACCCATCCCACCTTGCTGCCCTCTGTGCAATGCACCGAGGGCAAACCTGTGCACATCCTCCTGGCCTGTCCGTCTTCCACCCGGTAGGCCGGTGCGACTCCAAACCTGGGAGGAATGGGAGACCACACTACGCTCCACGGACCTGGCAAGACAGAAGATCGCCGCCAGCCGGGCTGTCTGTGTCATGGACCCTTTAGGCATGAACGTTTTATTGTGGTGGGGTCGTGCGGTGACCCAGGGGACCTACGAGGTTCTGAAAGCCCTGACAATAAAGTTTTTTTTTCCTCCTTCCTCCTCGTCGGATGTCGTGAATTTCATCACTTTGTGTTCAGTATAAAAAAAGAAAATGAATATAAAAGTTTTAGTTCAAAATTCGCGCTGAAACTTCGGAACCTAATGACCTCAGAAAGGCCAATTACATTTTTTCGCATACTAGCTAAGTTCCTTCCATCAAATATTCTGAAACTCCTTCTGGCTTCCTTAGACGTAATCTATACCTATTTTTATCGAAAAATGGTTATGTAGGCCTTAGCAAAAAACTGCGGCGTGGCCACCCGTATTTTCTTTTTACGCGTTTTCTAAGTTACCCCCGAGGGTCTTATGCTCGCAAGCTGAGTGTTTTTGGTATTGTGGAAAGCCAATCTACTCTTGCGAGAAAACTGCTTTTTACTTTATTGTCTGTTTAAACATTAAAGACGTATTAATGTGGCATATAGGGAATTAAAAGGAGCTCTGGGGCAAATTCTATAGCCCATACATTCTTCTGGCACATAATAGGATGCTTCAGTTTTTGCATTTGACCTAATATTGTTCATGACATATCCCTCTGTGTTTGGGTTTTTTTTCTTTTCATTCCACTGTGCGCAAGTGCATCGCAGTTGTATTCAGAAAACTCAATTTCTCAAAATACTTCCCACAGCGCGAGACCGAGACCATGTCAGACAACGGCGGACTTCCCAACCCAAGATTTGCCAGCATCATAACGGAGGAGCATGCATTGCTACATCATTTACGCACCTCACCAGCAGCCGGCACGGATCGCGTCACAAAGAAATCTCTACGGAATCTGCACAAAGGATCGATTGAGATACTAATCGCATGTATTAATAACCATTGGGAACAACGCACGCTGCCACCCAAGTGGAAACATGCAAATATTGTCAGGAAGATAAGTAACAGGGGATCGGCGAAAGAGCACAGCCTTTTTTTAACGATGACCACTTAGAAGAACTTAGAACTCAGGAACTTAGATGTACTTCTTGAAGGCCTAGTTGGTGAAACATTTCTAGAAGAAAGGCGAATATTTCGACACCACAAAAGCAAGACAGCAAGATATGCTCATATCGTACTATGATATGAGCATGACTCTGTAAAAACAGAACTGAAGGGAGTCGAGATGGGGGTCTCGAGGTGCTTGTCGAAGGATATGATATTGGTCATAGTCAGGTTCATGACATGACGTGATGTGCTCAGGTCATGCTATGACATGAGCACGACTCTGCAAACACTGAAAGGGGATCGATATGGGTGTCTGACTACTGAAAGGGGATCGATATGGGTGTCAAACAAAAGGTGCATGTCGAAGAATGTAATATTGGTCATAGTCACGTTCATGACTTGAAATGACATGTTCATGTCATGAACATGACTCTGAAAAAATAAATTAAAGGAAGGAGGTCAAAATGGGTGTCAGAAGAAAAATATAGGTCGAGAGACGCGAGTTAGTCATGTTCATGACATGAAATACATGATATGACATGAGCATGACGAAGCAAAAATTAACAGGAAGGGGTCAGGATGGGTGTCAAACGAAAGATATAGATCGAGAGACGCGATACGAGTTAGTCATGTTCATGACATGAAATACATGATATTACATTAGCATGAAAGAGCGAAAATTAACGGAATCGGGTGAAGATGGGTGTCAAATGAAAAGTAAAGCTCGAGGGATGTGTATAAGTTATGATCACGTTCGTGACATCCCTTACATGATATGAGCATCATTATACAAAAAGCTACGAAAGGGGTTCGACACAGGTTGTAAAACGAAAGGCACAGGAAGAGATGTGATATGGGTTATAGTCATTTTAAGTCATTATTAAGAAGCATTCATTTGGGTCCGTTTTCGCGGCCTAGTTCATTTTCGACTTCCGTCGAGCTTATTTATTTATTTATTTTAATAATAATAATAATAATAATAATAATAATAATTTTTAGGAAGCGCCCGCGTCACAGAAGGCGCTGAAGCACATTTGCCGTTCAACAAAACACGCCCACCTGGTTTGCACTGCGCAGGACGGACCCGCACGCACGCTTGTTCGCTCTGCATGATTTTTCTATTAACTAGGTGGATGGCCTTTCAAACACACGAGCGTAAACGCCTTCGTGTAGAGCTCACTCCAACAAACGACAAATGTTCCGGGAATGTGTGTACAGCGGCTCACATAACAAGGAGAGGACAGATCGTCTCTTGGCTGCTGCTACAGGCTGAAAGTCAATGAGGAAGCGAAAAGCTCGTCGCACAGGCCGAAGTCATACAGCAGCAAGGACAAGATCAATATAAAAGGAAAAAAGAAAGAAAAAAATGAATGTCCGTACTAAAACCCCTTACTTTGGTAGTACCGTGAAACGCGTTTAGCTCTTATGGTTAGGGACAGAGAACGAAAGAAGAAATCTGGGACATTCGTACCGTGTGCTAAGAACGGTATTGACTAGCGTTGAGGGGGCATTGGCGACACCAGCGTTGGACCGCGTGGGAACATGAACGGTGCGGCGTTTTGGCACGAGTACGTCAGTGAGTGCGCAGCCGCACTCCTGCGCAACGTTGTGCTTGCTGCACAGCTGTTTAGATGCGGCATTTCTTTTCTTCTGGTTGTAGGTGCAACCGTAAACAATGCAGTGATGTCCTGTAGATAGGCTGTTCTTAAAGTACATTTTAAAGCGCTCTAGTGAGCGAAAAACAGCGCGCGCACCGTGCAAGCATGGCAAAACGTATGGGTGGCTCGGCGCAACAAACAGCTCAAATGAAGGGGGCGTGGCGCGGTGAGCTCTCTCCCGCGCGCTAGCAGACGACAAAAAACAGGTTCCGGCTCACCGGTCCGAGAGTGCCGATGGAAAGGTCTACTGCTGAGACTGCTGAGAAGTGTCACATGCGCAAAGCATAAGCAGAAAAAAATGAAGTTTTTCAAAATGAAATTACGTTATCAAGCAAGGCACGTTCTAGGGTACACATTCTCTTGCCAGAAAAATGTTGGAGGCATACCACCTCAAGGAATATGGCTAGAGTGTACTAGAAAGGTTGAGTGCCGCGATCCCCCACTGGTGCCCATACTTTCAAGCGACGCTCCAAACACGGAAAATTTATGTGGGGGCGCTGCGGTCGAGGTGGTTTGGGACGCGCCGAGTCGTGCGCTGTCAGAAGTGGTAACGACTGCGTGGAACGCCTCGCCGCTCGTTGGTTTTGGCTTCTTTTTTATGCTCACTGTGCCCTGTCCACGATCTCCCCTGGCCCTCTCAGTATAATATGCCGAAGTACCGCCTTCGGCACTGCTATGCACCAGGCTGTCGCACCGGCTATTCAGTTGTTAAATTCAAGCGAAAACTGTCTCTCTTCAGCGACGCTGTCGATCCAAGCTTGTGCAGGTGGCTATTGAGGCAGAACCAAATGGAACATCCTATTTAGCTTGCACCCTACAGTGCCCTAGCAGACGCTTCAACCAAACAGCTCTCGCAAAAGCAATTCGGTCTATCCGCGCACACACAGCTTATATGCTGTGCGCGGGCACTTTATTTGTGCTAAAGCATGACGGCTTTATCTACGTTGACAGTGAACAGCACCAATCGATGCAGAAAAGCAGCTCACGAACGCGGCCGGCACGGCTAGCCGCAGCGCGCCTTGGTTAGAGTGTACTACCTTGGTCCACCAAACTACCTTACACCAAACCACCTCGCTCACAGCGCCCCCCTCTATGCTGTCCGTGCGCCGCGCCTCAGACGCTGAGCGGCGGCCGCGCCACTCAACCTTTCTAGTACACTCTAATAACCTGACATTCGCCCGCGCTCTGATCCCTGCTCTGCGCATGCGCGAAAAATAATGAAAAGAGCAAAATTGACTCCTTAGGGACGTTTTCTCCTCAGAAATTTGCTGTCACCTAGGTACTGACAAGGAGGACGTTTCTAGGTATATTGTCCCTAGGTCACGGCTCGTCGGGGCTCGCAAACACAGGTGAACCACACGCTCGCACGCTCGCTTTTTGTCGTGCTCTGCGCTGTCGTACCGGCGTGCGTCCCTTGGTTCGGCCGCCGCTCGGGTGTGATCGCTGGACATCGGCAGGGTGAGTAAACTTTTCGAAATATTATGACTCCGCGTCGTCTGACATGGACGGCGTTGTGCTACAGCTATGGTGCTACAGCTATGGCAACGTGATTCTTATTTCTTTTTAATCGCGCAGGTTTCAATGCAGTTATGTATGTGGTGGGTCTGTCGAGTCGATCACTGGCTCCAGGGAGAAATACCCTGCTCATCGACCACTAATTAGGAGTTGAAAAAGAACGCTGTAGTAGCACTGAAGGCGAGCAGGAAGTCTTGAGGTGAGGCAAGACTGCGTAGAAGTCGTATATTTGGTGCTACGCATGATGCATTCACTCTGTTTATTGCATAACAACCGTACATGACATAGATTAGTGGTAGAAAATGCTTGTTCTGTGGCGTGGCGTCCAATGCCTTAACGCCAGCCTGAGTCGACAAGTGTGCAACACTTACGTGCCTAATTTTTCCTGTTGTTTAAATGATCTCCTTTGTATGCTCCCCTGCACTATATTTTGATGGCAACCTCAGTCATGCTTACTTGACAGAATTTAACCTCTTGTGTTTCTCCGTGGGGACTTTATCTGTTTACCTATTTTGTCATCGCATGGCTTGGCATTTTCTTGGTATACTTGTGTTTGACAGGCAGCTGTCTAGAGTTACGAACAGACGTATTGCAGCCTCCGCATTATGTCCTGGCGTAATAGCAACCGTCAATATCTTAGATTGCAGTATTTTGTTGTGCGCAAAGATAAAAAAGGATTAGTTTTTTTGTTATTGGTGTTTTTACGTACACGCCTTTGCCAGTAAACAACTGTTTAAGCTACATGCGTAACTCTACAGTGACAACCTCCTGCATGCAGTCACAGGAGACAAAAGAGTGCATTATGCACAAGGCTTTCCGAATGGCATTTAAATGATCCTGTCAACTTTTGGAACTCCTTGTGTATCATAAAGGGAGCATGGAAAGAAAGTGCCATGGTTGGGGAAACAAACAACAGCCATCGTCGAATTAGCCAGGCTTGTACTTGTTCCTATTTATGTGAAAAAGAACAAGCCTGCCATCTGCTGCAGGTTAAAATTGGAACCAGTGTACTAACCCATGTATCAACAATGTACACCTCCATAGATGGCTGTAGTTACGGGCCATCTGCTGCTCTGCAGTGCGCTTTGGCCTCTATTTTGGTGGTGACACAGGCTGTATCACTTACCAACCTTTGCACCTTCGTGGCATCACCAGGGTACTGGCAGTGAGAGTATAGGTGGTCTACGCACCCTGTGGTATACAAGTTCACTGGCATGATGTCATCAATATTATGATTGCTTGGCGTTCACTTGCCAGAAGCACAATGTGATTATGGGGCATGCCTTCTGGAGGGTTCCAGAAATATCGACCACCTGGAGTGCTGTGATATCGCATGATGTTCAGTATTTGGCATTTTGCCTCCATTGAATTTGTGTATTTTGGGTCAGCGGACCAGGCACAGTACTAGAGTGGTGGCATGCGATGACATGATGTGATTGAAAACTCATTACAGTTGGATGTAACTCCAAGGATGGTTGTAGTTACATCATGGATGTAAATATGCTGGTTATGATAGCTGTTACGTCTGGATGTAAACGCTAGCAACGGCTGCTGTTATATCTGTAGTGTGTGATTTCGGAAGACATAACCCTCATGGTGGCTATAGTTACATATCCATGTAACTTTTACGGAGGTTGCAGTTACATCTCTACCACGTAATTTGGATGTAACAATAGTGGTTCCTATAGTTACATCTGGATGTAACGCTAGACGCTGCCTGTTTGGCATGTCACATTGTCTGTTGCTGATACTACTTGTTTTAATTTACTTTTTTTGACTCTGTGTTAGGGATGTGTTGTCATTCTATCTTTATGCTGAAGAGAAATAAGTTGTTTCTTGTTGGGCTAGTTCATAAAACCCACCTTAGTGGGTTTCATGAAGACAACTCCTTACCTCCAGCTTCTTCTTGGAATTGGAACAGAACCAGAACTGCTTTATTATTGACCACAGATTAGGAGCCTTACACGAAGGTTTTATATTATTAAAGCATCCACTGTTGCTGCTACTTTCCTCCATATTGTACAGTAAATAAGCCGCTGTGTTAAGGTCACCCCATATTTTTTGTGTGTTGTACATTGCTGAAACCTGTGCCAACAGTTTCAGAAACACCTCCCCTCTTGCTGCTTTCTCTTTTTATGCGTAGCTGCTTGTGATAACTTTAGTTCTTTGTTTTTCTTTGTTGTTTTCTTGCAGTGGTGCATCCACTGAACAATGGTCATTGCAACCCAGAATATGATTCGAAAAGCAGATGATGGGGGGGGTGCAAGTTAAGCAACTTTAGCACATAACACCACAAAGTTATAAAGAAAATTTGGGGCATTTTCTCTGTTATCCTTGGTATGCGAGGTATGCATTGACGTCACTGAGGCTGCCATTTTGTTGTACAGCCAGCACAGTGAAAGGCTGCGCTTTTTCTCAAGTCAGTAATCTCCATAAGCACAGTGGAAGCTGCGAGGCATAGTACAAAATGGTGCACGCTGATATAATGTGGGTACTCCCTAGATTTCAGCAGGTCCAACATGTTTTAGAGTGGTATATTTTTGATGTACTATAGTTCCACAATCATTTTGGTTCTTGCTCATATGAAGCATGCCTAACACAAGTGCCTCTCTTAAATTTACTTTCCTGAAGCGTCCTTATTGGTGCAGTTGGTTCACAGGGAAAGACGTTCTCTTCAGAAATAGGTCATACGATCGTTTGGTAATTTTTACCAAGTGCCTTACTGATTCATATGAATTTGGTACTGCCATATTTATCGATGGTTTTCATTTGCATTTAAAACTGTATGTGGCAGATAGATACATGTCAGACTGTGACTAAGGTGTCTGCTGTTTTTGTGAGCCAATTTTTGTGCACCAAGCAGTCAAAAGCTGTTTTGCCACTGACAGTGTCCATTGCTGATAGAAACTTCTGTCAAAAAAATTTTAGCACATTATGGTACATCTGAGTAACCATTATTTGTTTAAATTCTAGTTTATATTCAAGCCATGCCCTGCCACGGTGGTCTAGTGGCTAGGGTACTCGGCTGCTGATCCGAGCATCACGGGATCGAATCCCAGCCACGGCGGCTGCATTTCAATGGACGTGAAATGTTGAGGCCCATGTGCTGTGCGATGTCAGTGCACGTTAAAGGGATACTGAAAAAAAATTGGGAAAACTAGCGAAAACACTGAAAACCCACTCGGAAGCAGTCTTGGGCAGTAACTAGTTACTAGTAACGCGTTACCGGTAACTAGTTACTTTTTTCAGTAACTTATAACTGTAACTAGTTACTTTTAATTTAGAGGAACTTGTAACTGTAACACTGTTACTTTTTACACGGTAACTGTAACTGTAAATACCGTTACAGTTACTTCCTTTAAAAAAATATCCAGCAGCAGCACTTCTTAAAAGCAGGGCTCGGCAGTATCGCGATACAATTGCTATCGCGGTGTTTTTCTAAATATTGTGGGAGGTGGCTGCGTCTCGGCCCGCAGTCCTCAGCACACGCTAGCCAGCGGAACGGTGCCGCGTCCAGCAGCGTCCGCCGGCGACCAGCCGAGCTTCGGCCCAGGTTGCTGTTGTTGTTTCCCTCAATTCTGGCACATATCCACCCTGGGGGATTGGCCAAGATGTCAGAAGTTCAAATAGTTAAGCCTGAGGTACTATGGAATACCAATCAGAATCGAATAATCAGGATGAAATTAACAGTGAAAAGTACGAATTTATGAAAAGAACCGACCAGAATCAATTATGAATTTTGAAACAGTACGGCACACATCCCTGTGGCAATGTCCTAATGAGGAGGCTCCCAAAGAGAGAATATTGGAGACGGTGAATTGCAACCCAACCCTATGAAAAGAATTTTCTAATGTGTGTTTTCTTAATGAGGTTAAACGAGTGCATTTTAAGAAATAATGTTCGATAGATTCGTCTTCGCCGCAATATGGACACATAGGCGATGGGGCCAGACCAGCTCTCTGCATATAAAAGTTTAGTTTTGGAATGCGACAACATAATTGCGTAAAGATAATTTCTGGTTTTCCGGAGAGGAACGCATTGCTATTCCAAGGGAATAAGAGGTGTGGGTAGTCATTTAGCTTAGTTAATAAGGAATTACTAGATTCTTATCGTCCTTCTCCTAAATCTTGCAGCAGTTATGAGCGCTGATGCCGGAAGTATTTGGACAATTGGACCACTAAGAGACGCCATCGCCAAGCTGTCCGCCATTTCGTTCATTGTATAATTCCTTTGTGACCTGGCACCCACACCAATCGAATTACCATGACATGACTAGGGACAAAAGAATGAAAAGTACGTAAGATGCGAGAATCACTGTTAGGAGTGAGGGCTGTACCTAGAGAAAAAGACTCTGTGACAATTACGACTGATGAGATAGCTGATCCTAATTTTCGTAGGGTCATAATAACTGCCAGAAATTCTGCAAAAAAACACTGTTAAGAAATCTGGAAGTCTTAGTGAAAATGTCCAGTTAAAACTTTCAGAAAAAATGCCAATTCCAGATTTTTCGTCTATTTGTGAAGCATCTGTAGCAATGACATCTTTGATGTGCAGGTCATCTAAATGATTTTGTAATAAGCCGTTTAATATATTCTGCGACAGATGTCTACCGTTGTCCGGCTATATGTTATCAAAGATAATTTCAAAGTTGTCTCTTTCACTAACTGGGGAAAAATCGTATATACGCACATCTAGGGGGCCAATTGCCTGCACGTATACTACCTGTGGAGTACAAAATCGAGGCCAGTAAAAAATAATTGAGGCAGATGCATGAAAACTATTTGGAGTTTGATACGGTATTCGTAGATCCTGAAGAACGTCTGTACGGTAAGTAATCGGAATCAGCACAGGAGCGAAGGCAACCGAGCTTCCAGGTAGAGAGCATTAGTGGCAACTGAATTTGGTAATCCAAGGCATACTCGAAGAGCCTGCCTTTCCAGAAGAATTAGTGGATGCAATTTATAAGGAACGCCTGAATACAGTACGCACCCAAATTCTAATACAGGGCGCACGTACATCTTATATATCATGAGAAGTGTGTCTCTCCGCATACCTGAACGATTGTTGCTAATTTTGTGCAGGATGCCAAGAGCGCGCACTCCTTTTTTAGCTATGTAATCTATGTGGGCTCGCCAGAGTAGATGACTATTTAAATTACTCCTAAATATTTCACCGTGTCCAACTGTGGAATGTTCTGAAAGTTGGAATTAAGTCTTATATTAACATAGAGCACTAGCGCGCGCCACGCACCGCCCCATCATATCGCCGTCGTCCTCTGCGTACCTCTGGTGGCGATCCCCACAATACTTCTATGTGTACCTCTGTATCTAGGTAAATTTGCAAAATGTATTTGTATCTCACTAGTGGGATGTTTTTACGATGTATCGTTTGTATCGCGATGCTGTGCAGGACACGGACATCTCATGGCTTTTTTTTAGATGTGCTGACGTGTTTCGAGCGCGGAAATGAAGACCTTTTTTTCTACGAAGGCAAGCAAAGCACCGCCGGTCGGCGACAAAAAGGGCGGGGAAGGGTTCTTATTCCCGCCCCCATGCAGCGAAAGGTGCGCAACAGCGCAGTATGATCGGCCTAGGTGACGAAATTCACTGTTGTTCAGAGGCGGGTATAGAGCATCCTTAATTTTTTTTTTTTTTTTTTTTGCGTGGCCAGCCATTTCCTCATGACCACCCGCGCGGAAACCACCTGGAAACACGCTTTTCAATACTTCGCACACGTTCAGTTCTCAGAGCGGCGGTACTTCCACAAAGCACTTCCCAAAGTGCCGGAATGCAGCAATGGCTCGAAGGGACCTACCCTTTTTTTTGCGTCTTAGGATGAGCTCCCACTTCATTTACGAGCGTGCAGCAGTGCTTCGTGGCACTAGGCTGTCGCAACATATTACATGCAAAGCATTTCTTAGCGAACTTCGGCAACTTTGAGCGAATCTATATATGTAGCCGCCTACGACTTTGTGCTCTCCTGGCCGTTTCGTTAACGGGATGTATGCGAAAATTGGTATGCAACAACATGACTGCATGACGAACATAAATGACAGGTCATAACATGAAAATTATGACGTACATGTCATGAGCGGCATGACATACGCGCCACTATCTTGGTGCTCTCCTGGCCTTTTCGTTAATGGGATGTATGCTAAAATTGGTATGGCACAACATGACTGCATGACGAACGTAAATGACAGGCCATAACATTAGAATCGTGGCATGCCTATCATGAGCGGCATGGTTCCCATAACACAGGCTTGGTGCTGTTGCGGCCGTTTCGTTAACTTCATATGTACCAAAATTGGTATAGTGAGACAACAATGCGCCCCGCCACGGTGGTCTAGTGGCTATGGTACTCGGCTGCAGATCCAAGGGTCGCGGGATCGAATCCCGGCCGCGGCGGCTGCATTTGGATGGTGGCAAAATATTGAGGCCCGTGTGCTGTGCGATGTCAGTGCACGTTAAAGAACCCCAGATGGTCTAAATTTCCGGAGCCCTCCACTACGGCGTCTCTCATAATCAGAGCTGGTTTTGGGACGTTAAACCCCACATGACAACAACGCAGTTCCATTTTACGTTCGTGATGCATGCTTCGCATTTCCTTGATTCCCACTGCACGTTGGATCTGCCTTTTTTTTTTTGTAAATAAATTCCCGACAATAAATAAAAAAGTTGTTGCAGGAAATGAGGCGTACGCAACAATTGGTGTCGTTGGGCATTTGAGTGAGCCCCATTCCATTCCTTTTATCTGGCACTTTGCTACGATCAACTTCAACTAACCGCACGCCTTCATACGTTTCCGTTGAAAGAACTACTTGATTTCGTTTGCGGTATATTAATCTTGTACAGTAACGGAAAAGTAACGACGTTACTTTTTAGCAGTAACTGTAACTGTAACGAGTTACTTTTGGAAGGTGAGTAACTGTAACTGTAACATAGTTACTTTTCTGGCTTAGGTAACTGTAACTGTAACACTGTTACTTTTTACTGGTAACGTGCCCATGACTGCTCGGAAGACGCCACTATTCCTATTAACATAGTTCATTTTACATATTTTTGAACAGTTGGCCGTATTTTTAGTGGATTGTGAGGCGCGGCGGCTGCACGCCAGTGCGCTTGTCGACGGCCGTGACGTCACATGCAACCGGCGCCCTCTCTCCTCCAGCCAATTCCCTCTCCACCTCTCCTCCCGAGAACCACTTGTGTCGCGGGCGGTCGCGAGTTGCTCGTCGCGAATTGGTCGGCGCGTCAGTATCCGGTGGGTGTCACGCAACTTCCTCTAGTTCACCGCGCGGCCGCTAGACGCGCGAATTTGCGAAAAATGCATTAAATTCAATATTTTCACTAGTCTCTCCCTTAAATGAAGGTTGTGGAAAACAAATTTCAGTACCCATCTTTCAATTGGATCATTTATCTCGACGGCAAAAGTTCTGTTCAGTATCCCTTTAAGAACCCCAGGTGGTCGAATTTCTGGAGCCCTCCACTACGGTGTCTATCATAATTAAATCGTTGTTTTGGGATGTAAAACCCCACAAATCAATCAATATTCAAGCATAGGCTTCAGATTCATCTCATATTCATTGTGATTCTCTGCCTACAAGGCCTCCTATGGTGCCTTCCTTATGGTGCCTACCGAACTATCAATTAAATTGACTGATATTAGACACACTGTTACAAACTTAGTTGTCATAGTAGTATTTCATGAGCAGCATGATTCACAATAAAGAAAATTAAGGAGCCCTTCTGCTACAAAATAATGGGAGCAAGTGAAGCTTGGCTTGCGCGCACCATCTTTAT
>JABSTT010006089.1:0-14941 GCA_013339685.2 Hyalomma asiaticum | reverse complement strand
CAAGGAGAAAAGGTGGGAAAGCGAGGTCAGGGTTAGGAAGAATGATGTCATTTTCAGGAGAAGATGAGAAGATCGAGTATAGCATAGTTATGTATAGATAATGTAGCAAGGACTGGGAAAGTATAGTGAGGGTGAGGAGCGGATGGGAAGGGCAAGCCAGTGTTTTGAAGAATGATGTGCAATTAAGGAGGAGTGGAGAGTGTAGCGCATAGCCTATTCTCGTACAGAACAGTGTACTAAAGTGTGACAAAGGGAAGCGACGGGGAGGTACAGGAGAAGGGGAGAAGTTAGAGCACAGGGTAGTTTGGTGCGGCATAGTGAGCAAGTTTGGTGCGGTATAGAGTGCGAAATGGAAGTGAAGGTGAGAAGCAGTGAATGGAGGGGTGGTCCTAGCGCTCCTCTATCCTGAAGAAGCTCTCCAACGGAGGCTCCATTCGAAGTGCTCTTCCCTTGGATGAGATGAAAACATCATTTGTCATGCATATGATGAACGATCGCTTTTGTGTGCGGTCCTTTCAGCGGAGTAATTACGGCGAGTTGCAAAAATGACGTGCACACGCACACCAAAGCAAAAGAAGAGAGCCACCGACGACACAGGAGTGTTCAAACATGGTAGATATGTGCAGAGCTCGTATCGTCATTGCCTTTGCTTTTAGTGCACGTGTGCTGTTTTACGATGAAGATATTCCTGCTCCACGCTTGAAAAACAACTTAGGCAACACTGAGCTAAACAGACACGCAAAAGGTGCTCTACAAGTGAATTGTCTTGCGGTTCCTGCGTGCGCAGTTCATCGTAAAGAGCAAGTATGGTATTGCCTCGTGCTGCTTTGCCAACATAAATGTGCAACGTGTATGACAATCTTTCGCAGGAATTTTCAAATTATGTTTCCTTGCCAGCTTTCGTGCTCTTAAGCTCAAAAGTGAGCACTGGATTTTTTTTGGCATTTTCATAATGCGTACAGAATGACATTAAGAAATTCACTACGCACACATTCCTGCCCTGTGATTATTACTTTGATTTCACTTTTTCGTAGTCGTCGGTAAGCAAACAATTAAAGGATGACTTGGGTGACAACGATAGCCTGCGATGAAATTTTCCGCAGTTTTGATAATAAAAAAGGGAAGGTAGATAATTTATTATCGTCGTCACTAATTATTCTTATGATTACTATAAAGAGTAATGTGAAGTGTAGATAATCTCAGAATTTTCGCCGATTGCGTTACACGCTTCATTGTTTTCTCTAACTGATAGTATATCGATCGCGGAAAAAACAGAGGTAATTGCAATATTGTATTCTATGGTCTTATTGGTTCAAGTACCCGTCGATAAAATCCCGTAACTGCTCCTATACCATACTACTGCCGAGTAAAGAAAGATGTTTAAATCTAAAATGTCCATTTTGTGCAGAATTTCGGCGTTCACTAATGGAACTTATCCTGATATAATATACGTCACAAAATCCAAATGATAAGCAAAACAGAGCTGGAAAGGAGCGTGCGTAAATATGTTCACTGAGAATACAAAATACCAACCTTACCTTCTTTATCTCGCTTTATCTCGGCCGCAGCAACATACTGCAGAAGGGCAAGTAAAGCAATCAGGCAAAACGCACGCATGGCATGCAGCTTTTCGTGCAGTACTTTCAGCCCTGTTCCGAAATGTACCGGGCAGCGCTGGCTATTTATGATCGCCTCCTCCGTGATAGGCCGCTAAAGGTTGCGTGGCCAGACAATGAGAACGCTGGAGGACAACGAACAGGACAATGGGTTTAATAACGGACGAATTTATTCGGCGTAGTTAAAATGTCACGGATACGAAAAAGAAATGTCTCGTAAGAAAGAAACTCGGCAAGATGCAGTAAAGTTTAATTATAAGCAACCTGACAAGCAAGTAGTCCTTAAAAATTTCTCGCGAGCATTATTTTAAATACATAGATTCGTTAAAGCAGGACGTATTTCTGTCCTCTATGAGCAATAAAAAGACATACAAATGATAAGGTCTCTGTGTTCCTAGTTCCCTTTTTTTTTCTCTGTGCAAACTAGAAGACACGCTCAGGGGAAGATGGAGGCTTGAATCGATGAACAGATCGCTAAAAACGATGTAGAACAGGTAATGTCGAAGCCGCCAACGTTTCGGAATGTGGACTCGTCTTCGTCAGGACGGCGACTACCTTCTCGAGCGCCCCGCCACGGTAGTCTAGTGGCTATGGTACTCGGCTGCTGATCCGAGGGTCGCGGGATCGAATCCCGGCAGCGGCGGCTTCATTTCGATGGAGGCGAAATGTTGAGGCCCGTGTGCTGTGCGATGTCAGTGCACGTTAAAAAACCCCACGTGGTCGAAATTTCCGGAGACCTCCACTACGGCGTCTCTCATAATCAGAGCTGGTTTTGGGACGTTAAACCCCACAAATCAATCAATCAAGATCCCTTCTCGAGCGTTCGTTTATGTACGCCAATGCACGCTCTCCCCCTACCACAGAAGGAAAGAGTGGCACGTGCGAAAAACAACAACAAGAAAGAGTAAGAGGAGTTTGGGTGCAGTTGGGTGGCAGATGTTAGTGTGACTAATATAAATGGAAAGAACGAGGGCTTTCAAAGAATCCGCCCACGGTACATATCTTGGAAATACATGGTGTACACAGCGCTAGAAAGCAGGATCAAAAGAGAAACGCGTATGCTAGGCGCCGGCGTTGGACTTATTGCATGTGTCCCCCCCCTTCCTCATCGCAACACCCACTCCGCACCCGCGCATATATATATATATAACGAAAGGGAAGGGGGATCAACGGCTCGCTTTATTTGTTAGAAACAAGTTAATGAAACAACAAACATTGCAGCCTAGGAAAGCATAGGGGAAGTTTTTCCTTTTCGTAATTATGATATTGTAATTTGGGGTAAGTAGAAAGAAATTAAAGTGGACGAAAATACAAACCTACCTTCGGTGGGAACAGAACCCAAGACCTTCGTATATCGCGTCCGATGCTCTACCGCTGAGCTACGAAGGCGGTCGTTCCTCCGTCCTTCAGTCTAATTTCTACCCTAACCCTAAAACAGGTGAGAAAATGCTTTATGATGCAGGCGTCTGTCACAAGGACTACCCAAATGCTTAATGGTAGCGCACGAGAGCTGAAACGGCACGTTTCATTCTGGTTCCCTCTGATATATATATATATATATATATATATATATATATATATATATATATATATATCAGAGGGAACCCGTACATAAGGGAACGTAGGCAGGCCACAGGAGCATATGCTGCACATTACGAAAAAATATCACCTCTCACAACTTTGCCTGTAATTATTAAATAAGTAGCAGCTGTAGTTGAGTGACAGAACCTCCACTTCAGTTAGGCATTTCGAGGAGGCCACTAGAGCTTACGTAAATGCTAATCCGCCCTTATGTTCTAAAATATATATCACCTGAGTAGCACCTATGCTGAAGAGTGGCCGTTTCTTTTGAGCTGTCCGCCTGTTTACCATAGGGCTCCTCCTAACAACACGCCGAGGCAATTGGAAACTGAGATGTGGAGAAGATTCGTAAAATTCGGGAGATTTGGTGTATTATATCGATCACGTGTTATTCTACAGACCCCATACATACACCCACTCAATTCATTAGCAAGAATGGAAGTTGAGCGCAGGTCATGTCGGCGTCTGACATTCTCGAAAGGGGACAAGTTTTGCGATATAGTGCTCGAGCGCTCCAATACACTAAACTTTGAGTGCCGTTTTATACGTTGCTCACTTTGATTGCATCGACATATCTATAGGTATTTTATAAGTACAAAGCGCCACGCAACGCAACACACAGAACAAATGGTCGAGAGTTGCACGTTCGCGCTGTATGCTGCCCATTGCAATTGTCCCCGGCTCTGCTACGCTGATTAGCTTTCTTGAACAAATGTCGTAGCAAACGGTGCTCGCAGCTGAGAGTGCGTTCCGCGCTTGCGTGTCATTTCCACAGATCCCGCTGCTTTTCGAGAATATTGGACACTACCATTTTTCCTGTTTAGCGCTGGCGCGGTACTATTAAAAAAAATGCGACTCTGATCGTGTGTATTTGAGTCAATAAGAAGCTTCAAGCTGTATATCTTATCGATAGGAGCTGTTAGGTCGGAAATTGCTTGAATTAGTCATCTGCACATTTAAATTTGCGATGTGGAAATACACGTTTAGGCTTTTAGTCCAGCATGATTCCTAAATACTTCAGTGTTGAGTACATAGGTGAGCGTTGCAGTGAGTACGTCGTTTGTGCATTTTTCGTCCAGTTTCAGTGACCCATAAGGCCGCCTATGCATACAATGTAGGCTGTCTACATGGCTGTCTACATAGAATGTAGACATTGAAGAGCCCGCAGCCACGCTTCGTGTTCCCTTTGCTTGAACGAACAATAGTGTTCTTTGTGTTCTGGCACATTGTTTTCACTTGAGAAATGATTTATGATGTTAGGAATAAACGCGTACTTTGCTCTCATTTAGTACATTGCCCGAGCATTCCATCTTACTTCTCTTTCATTGACGACCTGCAAGGTATTAGGTCTCTGCCCTCTAAACCTTTGGCTGTACAATACAGGAATTGAGGACGGTGCGAGCATTTCATGTCAGCACATACACACACACGCGAACTTGTGTGTGTATATATATATATATATATATATATATACGTTAAAGAACAGAACAATTATTTCGACGCTTCGGCCGCGACTACGGCCTTTTGCAAGATTAAAATGGAAAATTCCATTCTAAGCTTAAAGAATGCTTGTCGCGCGCCGCATCGTCGAAATAAATGTTCTGTTTCCAACGTGGTTCTTTGATCATATAATTAACCTGCTCCGAAGGATTTATCTTTGATGTGTATTAAATATATATATATATATATATATATATACGATACGCATAGACGCGAAATCTAGCATTGTACTAACATGCCATTTATTTTCGACGTTTCGTTCGACCAATACCAAGGTGAAGGCTTGACCTTCATCAAGATAAAGGTCAAGCCTTGATAAACGTCAGGCCCTGACCGAAATGTCAACCGATAATTAGAATATCATTGAAGTGCTACGTCTAGTTCTTATGTTCGTGTGCCTAAGCCCCCTACTTCGCCAAAATTATATATATATATATATATATATATATATATATATAAGCTTTATAAACTCAGTGACGCCTTACAAATAAATAGCACAAGATGTTATGTCCTCACTCCGATATCCGCTTCTTGTGGCGATGGTGAGCGGGAGTGTACGCGATTTGCACCACAGCATTCGATTCTCGGTATTTAAGGCTGGTCACATTAACCAGTCTACATTATTTTGTTTAGAATTAGTCCATATTACTCGCCTGAGCAGCTCACGTTCGGTGCCTATTCCTGAAAAGGACGTTCGAGATAAATACTCGACTCGTAAGAAAAACTGCATACAAGGAAGACGGAAGAAGTCGCAGCTGGGGAACAAATGAACCAAGATGCAGTTTTATTTCAATGGAGTAACAGCAAGCCCAAGATTTAGGCCAGAGAGAGCAACTCACGGGTAATATTTAATCCCTGGGGAGCACTTGGGGAGTGTAACATATCATGCTTTAGACTCTTGAGAGTAACCGAAGGGACTACACGTTCATGAAGAGCTTAACTGCTAGGAGACTAACCGTTCGTCCCCTTGATCCCTAAAGGGATCAATGGTTGTGGCAACAGATTTAGTCCCTCAAAGGACTATCCCCTATGTCCCCGGTGATCCCTTTGGCTTAGTGTGTGCATGCATGGTGCATGAACACGATGTTGGTTCCTGTTGTCCGATGTCGAAGTGCATGTGCGTTGTCTGTGTAGGAAAACCTTATTTTAACGGTAGAGTACTGTCATTCTAATCCTTCAGGACCAGTTATCTGAAATGTTAGACACGTTCGTACAAAATGAAAGGTTTCTTGGGAAATTCAAGGGAGTCTGTAGGGGAGCTGTGGTATGTGGCTAGTTTACTGTTCTTTGTGTGTGTGTTTTTACAATCCTTTACTTTCCGTCTTGTCTGTTGAGTGCGTTAAACGAATGTGCCAACACCGATCTCAAAGTTCTATCTGAGAGCAATGCCCCGTAGTTCCGGCGTACGCACTTTCTCATGAATTAACGCGAGGAGTTATTTTTCTAACATTTAGAAATACTGGACGACACCGTGCTCGGGCTATTGTATGCAGGATCTTATGAGCACTTGATACTCATTCGAGCTTGGATCTCTTTCTCCTATCGTACGAAAGCGATGACGTGTTCGTCAAGAGCAACATTTTTGCAACGGCGACGTTCTTTAAGGTCGAGCGTGTGCATTCTTTCTGCTGTGCGTTCGCCGGTCTTCGTGCGCTCCCGGAGCGCCGTCGAATATAGTTGGTTTTTGGCAGCAATCACAGCTGGTTTTGGGACGTAAAACTACAGAAATCAATCAGTCATCAATGGAGAGCGGTCGAGAGGGGCGACCTAGGTGCTGCACCGATTCTACGCTGCTCGCCTGGTAATAGGCAGCGAAACAGCGGCATCGGTTGACGAAGTCTGCGTCACAGAATCAAGAAGCATAAGCTAGGGGCGATAACTCAATGCGGTTCCAAATGCGAACTGGTTCGCGTGTCTTTGCATGATTGGGCAGAGACACGATAGCGTCAGCAAAAGATCGATTCTTACCAATCATGAGAAGCAAAGTGAACCAGTCCGCTTTTGGGACCGTTTTAAGAGTTCGCCCCCAGCGCAAGCACAGGGATGATGGAAGCAGTGAGAATCGGCACCGTGCAGCACGTATCAGTCGACAAAGGGAAGCGAACGACTCGAACCTTCGAGCGAAATGAAACGCAAAGCAAGCGCCAGTGGAGGCACATGAAGCCCAGCTGCCAGGACAAGGCAATGCAAGTTAAACGCCAGCAGTTAACCACGACATTCATAGCAAAAAGCAGACGTTCATCGTTTTGTACCAGTGATTCATAGTACCTTAATAAAACTTCTCATTGGCAAGTTGGTTTCAACTAGAACACATGATTACAGCGTGCCGAAACACCGGACATAACGGAGGGACACACAGGGCACCGCAATTGGAATATAACCGCAGTCGAAGTTATAACGCAAAAGATCACCAATAATCACAAGTCGCAGAAAATCCCCGAGAAACAGAAAGGACCGATAGCTCCGCTGTCTCAGCGGACTTCTAGTTTCGTGGGATTGAGGCGCATTTTTTAAAATTTTTCTCATTGACGCAGCCCATGGTACTGAAGTACTGGTGACTGCTCGCGCGGTACTATATAGCTTTTAGGCCAGCGGCTAGTTTGCTTCATGCAGGCATTTCTACGCTTCTCATGTTGTCAATGAATTGGCTGTTCTAAGCGATCGAGCCATTTTAACAATAAACATTTCAGTTTTTCCTGCTGAGAGAAATAATATTGAACGATATGGGATGTTCAAAATGTAGAACGCCATATGTCGACATCCCGTAAGCGGCACCCGCCATGTTCTTTAAGGTGCTGGAAACCTAAACTTGTAGTATCTGTTGTTTCTTAGGTGGTATCAGGTCCTTCCTGCTGCTTTTTTGAAGTTGTTCCATGTTTTCCCACTGCTACCTGCCGTTGTGCGCGCAGCGTGTATCCGCGACACGCCGGGAACAGCGCAACACTGTTTTTAGCGATTATTTGAACGACCTAAAAAATTCTCTCACCGCCACGCATATGGTCTCATCAAGCATATTAGCATCGCACTGTTCGGAACTGTGGCGGCATGCGTAAAATTCGCGTTTCGCCTCGTTTCTCACTTTTTTTTTTCTGAAAAAATATGAGTTGCTTTCCCATCGAGAAAAGCAGTCACAGATATAATACACGTGCATTTTTAACAGATTTCTAACTCACTGCGACATCACGCACGCACGATCGAGGGAGATGATGCTACGCTTTTGCCTTGCCATACTGCTTTTCACGAACAAAAGCGAGTGTTGGCGAGATCAAATACGCGTAGTACATAGACGGCGTTGTTTGAACCTGTACATCACTTTAATTGTCTAAAAGCATTGCGCATATAGTCTGCATATCTGAAAAATTGTGCGACGTTCACTTTTAAGAACATCAATTAGCGCAATAAACATGCGATACTGGCTGCAAGTTTCGTGACGCTGCACCATGAATCAACGTTCATGAAAACTAGATTCTGTATATGCCATCAGGAACACCACGTACGTACTGGACGCTTAAATGGTGCGAAATGATTGAATACCTTAAAATATTTGCTCCGTTACCACCGTATGTGATAATGGTTGTTTTAAGTGTAAGTATGTTTGGTTGGTAGCTCTAAGGATTTGAGGCCGAGCTTGAGCCATTCATGGGCGCGCTTATGGCTTTCAGCTGCGGCAGCAGGTCGTAGGTGCCAATTCGCAGCTGTGTCGTACTGCAGCTTTCTTGATCCTCCGTGCAACTCGCCAGCTGCTTGTCGGCCGTAAGATCAAAGCAAGAAAATTTAAAAGCTCTTGGCAAACTGATAAACAGCGCACTTCCATATAAGGCCAAAAGACGGTCCCGTTCTTCCTCCTAAATTCCGTATTCACCTCTCTGTACTGACCTTCCTGCAAAACAAAGCTCCAGTAAGAGTTAGCGGTTGAGGTGGCCTTGAAGACCTTGTCTCATTTAAAAAAAACAATCAACTGAGTGTATTCCCTCCTATGCGACCATCTATCCTTTACCAAGGAAAATATGGCAGGGACCTGGGGGCACTGGTGATGAGTTTTCGTCCTTCGGCACACGTATCCGTTACTTATACACTTATCCGCTCACCGCCTGGCCACATCAGTGAACGTAGTATGGCTGAAGTCAAGGAGGTTTAAAAAGTCACAGTTTCGTCGCAAGGGCGAAGCAATGAATGCGATAGCAACAAAGGGGACCGCAACGCGAAGAGCGTGGAGGCAGCTTGAAACCAGTTGCGCTCCTCGCGCCATCTCGCTGGTAATGAAGAAACGCTTATAAGCGTCTGCCGTCTCCGAGTCCTGCCAGCGGTAAAGGGTGTGTATATAAGGGTCGCCATTAGTTTCCTGAAGTACCTGCTCTTTGTGGCGTAATGGTTAGCGCCACGCGCTGCGGAGCGAGAGGTTCCTGGTTCGATTCCGCGCTTCGGAAGCATTTATCTGAATTATTTTTCTTTGGGACTTATATATATATATACTTATACGGTTCATGACGGCGGCGACGGGGACGGCAAAAACCAGCCGAGATTGTCCATATAATTGCTATCGCAATAAAAGAAATTTTAAACCTCCTTGGCTGAACTGTACTAGCGTATCGGCAGTGAAATTACTACGGCTGCACGTGCAAACTCCAACAGGCGATAGTCTTTTCTCACGAGGCGTTATTAGCGCCTCGTGAAACTCATGTGCCGACGCAGTGCTTCATTCGAGAAAACGTAAAACGCGCAACTGTGAAAGTTAGAGAAGCCTACGGCTAAAGAAATAACAGTTGCAAAGCAGCACAGCGACGCTCAGAAATAACGTGGTTTTGATATGCGCTGCGTGTTTTCTAATCGCACTGGTAAATAAACTGAGACATTGTGCTGTTATAAGAGCTTATCTTAGAGATTTTACACTCAGACATTCTCAACATCCAAGGATTTCCTTGAACGCTTGCCCTCAGACCTGAAGAACGCTTCGCAAAAGGAAAATTTCGTTGTAGTATTTCCGCTGCGACTCAGTACGCCTGTAGCAGCCGCCTTCCGGATGCTATTTAAAAGCCCGAGACAGTTATTTTGTTCTCGTCGACCTCTGCTGGCACAGCGAGCGATTTTCAAGCTTACATTTCTTGCCGGCTGTCTTGATCTTAGCCTCCAAAGTTAGCAGTACAATATTTTTTAACATTTTAATATTGCGTACAGAATGACATTAACAAAGTGACGACATGCCTGCCCCATGACTCTTTCATTTCACCTTTCCGCGGTTGTCGTTTCAACAAACAACTAAGGGATCACGTGGGTGACAACGTTGCCGTGCGATAAATTTTTTTAGTATTTGGATAATAAACAAAGTGAACAAAGTCTTGCAGCAATGCGAAACAAAGCGAAGGCAGATGAACTAATTACTGTCATCGCTAACTATTGTTAACATTACTGTTAAAAATAATCTGAAGTGTACATAATCGCAAAATTTTGTGCTGTACGGCGCAAAGGTTTGCGATTATGTAGACTTCGCTGTCGCTGCTGACCCGAAGAACGCGAGTTTGATCCTCGCTTGGTCGTGTTTTCGATGTAGTGCAATATGCTATAGGGCATGGACTCTCCGTCATCACTGCATGGTTATCAACCCGACGTGGTCAAATCTCCCACAGCCCACCATTAGGAGTGTCTCAAGATCATGACACGGAAATCACTGTCAACAGTGGTAATCCTCGAAGAGTAACTTCGCCAGGGAAACGCACCTAGAACATGTTTATAATTATCCGCGTTCAAGCGAACACGCTGAAGCCTTTACCGTGTTCTCCAACGCGTCCACGCTTGTAAAACAAATTCCCGCGTGCAGTCCAGCACGTGGGGTGCCTTGAATCATTACAGCAACTGTATTGCAGTAGGCATGGCCCATAGGCACAACCCCGTTCTCTTCCTGGTTGAATTTCATGCCAAAAACTTAGTTCGATCTTTCACTGCACAAATTCAACCGTATCACACTTCTTGATGATTCGTAACGCACTCACTCAATCGCTTATGAAATGTCCATGTCACGGAATGACATTGCCTCGTGGTGGAATATAGCTGAAAGTTTGCGGTATCCCTGCACGTGCGAAGTTATAAGCGCTTCCACCGCTTCGAACACGTCAAAAGCTCTCGACACTTTTCGGAGAAAAAAAGGAGGAGATGGTTTTCTGAGCTGGGAAACTGCGCGCGGGCCCCCGGCGCGATTTTTGAAACACCGAGGCGCGGTGATTCGGATCAGCAATGCAGGGCAGGACAGCGCGGCACCGTTGTGCGGGGCACCGGCTGCGCGCGGGCGTACGCTATTGTGTGGTCGGCGGCCTCCGTGTCCAAAGAGGACGACTAGGTATACCTTTGTTGTGAACGGCGAGGAAGGGACCCCCGCGGCTCGGACAATGATGACCTGTCAATCAGGCGATTTGAATGAATATGCCGACTCGGCGACCACTAGAGAGGGTTTGGCCATCGCTCGCTCCAGCGCATTAATTGCGAGAGGGATATTTTGGGCGGAGCAAGAAATGCGGTGCCCCAGCAGTTGTCTCACGAACACGCCCCGATTCCGCAGACAGCGAATCAGGGGAAACAAGGGCGTATTTAAGCGAGGAGCATTGAGGGGCACAGGGTTCTAGTCGCTTGCCTGACATGGCTCAGAAGCCGATCATCGTATCTCTTAAAGAAGTGGTTAACGTGGCTTCTTACCGGCTGGCCACCTAACCTTAGCCGCTTCGTCTAGTTGAGATGCGCGCTTACCGTCTGCAACGTAGGCATCGGGACTTCGGCCGAGTTACTTCAAACTGCTCGAGTTTGCCATCAAGCACTAGCGCCCCAGAAACATCAGCGTTGCAACTCCGTCGGCTTCAACGCTGTGCCAGAACAACGGACTTCTCGCACCAGACCGTCGTGGACCCTTCAACGCGGCCGATTATCATCACGTATGCCATCACTCGTTTCTACCCCTGAACTCTCTGCCTGAACTTTCACAGTTTTTGTAGATTATACTCTCGTAGTGTGTTCTCATTGCCCTACTTACTGTTTCGTAGTTGTTTACTTTTCCTTTGTTTGTTATTTTTGTATGCTAATATTTTGTCAAACTCTTTCATCGCTGTTAATTGTTAGTCGAAGTGAACTGTAGTTTTTTTGCCTTGTATTCTCGTGCTGCCCTAGCTATCTAGATTAAACTTTGTTGTTTTGTTTTTTAAACCACGACTCCGATCCTTTGTGTCTGATTGCTTACGGTACGACCGAAACTGCCGTCGTTCCCTTCGCCGACGTCGCACCGGGGAGCTTGAACGACGGCCCTGTAAGAGTCTATTACTGTGAAAAGACATCCTAGCCATAATTATAAAGTGCTGGAAACATCACTTAAATGCAGATTTTGATTTATTTCGTCGTCAATTATCCTGTTGGACTTGGTTTTTTAGCCACTGTATTTCTTCTCTTTCTTTCCTCTTCCTTTCCCTCCCTTTTTCTTGCATTGTCTGTAACGGAGACAGAGAGGATGTCTTATTAATTATGTTAGAACCAAGGATTTCACATGAGCTCTTTGATAAAGCTGTCTGTGCTCTGCAGAAGGAGAAGCCATTTGAAAAAGAGAATAATGACAATTAGAAATGTAAGAGGAAGCTTACAATTTCCTACTGAATGCGCTACTATTAACCCGTAGCTTGTAATTTCTTGGCAGGTGCTCATAATACACATACCTCAGAGCACAAGGGACCATGAATGAACTTAAGTTAAAGATTATGAAAGGCACGAGAAAAGAAAAGAGACGAAAAAGACCGCAGAGCTTGCACTGCTTTCTTTTAAAACACTTCACCTTATATGCAGTTGAACTGTCCCATACCAGCCATGTGCGAAACCCAATGAAATAGTAGTTCAACACATGAACAACCCTATGTATAGGTTCTCATCGATGGGACGAACATGTTCGACGGTTTTGCATGCAGCGTAATCTCACTACTTAGCGATAATGTTGCAGTCTAAAATTTGGCCTACAGTCACATGTGCTACAAATGGGACAGAGCCAGCCTTGTTTTGACCGCTTGACGTTCTACAGACGCTCTTTCAACATACTGTTCAGGCAGGCACCTGCTTTTGCAATCTCAAATTTTCCATATGACAAGGGCCATTGTCACACAACCTTACGAACACAATCTCTAAACATATTCTTATATTCAAGGTTGACGAGAAACCCATGTTCGGGCCATGTTACAGGGGCGTAAGTGTTGTGCAACTTGCTCATTTTTTTCTGTGGCAAAGAAAAACCCTTTTACGCACAGCCTCTGCCCTAATTCGTGTTCAGTGTTTGTGGGCGATTCAAGCACGCAACTATAGGAATCGGTAGTTAATTTTCAGGAAGCTGAACTGCGTTAGTGTTCAGCCCTGACTTGAAAATGGGAAAAATTCTTCGGCAACAGCAACATGCCCAAAGTGCGAATCCCCTGCCAATTTGAGCTTTTCAACTTGCTTCTAGAAATTGTTACTGGTCTCATAGACATAGACAGAGTGTAACATTATTGCTCAGTCACGACTTCGTGCTACACTCAAAATCATGAAAGTTGACTTGACAGATCAAGGTGGCAACACGCCTTCGGTTACTCTCGCCGATCAAGAGAACTTATACAAAGGGCTACTCACGTGCTGAACTGCTATTTCATCGCGTGTCGCGCATAGCTCTGGTGCGAATATGCAGCTGTATATGGTAAGGTGAGGCGCTTTAAAAGAAATAAACTGTTCGAAAATTCAGCACATTTTGCCGTCTCTTGTACGCCCTCATGTCTTTTACGCTGTTAAAAAACTGACATACCATTATTAAGACATCCTGTTATAGTAACATGCCAAATACCCCACTATTCTAGCTATTTCATTATCTGGCCGTGCGTTAGTCAAGCTTTCTCATAAAATATCCGGCACTACAACAGACTGAATGAGTTAGTAGCACTTTTTTCATCGGGATTATATATAATAGATTGGTCAAGATTACAGCCTACGTACCACAATCCGATCGCGAGTTATTCTTCGATTTGCGTAGAAAGTACACTAAGTGTACGCGGATTTCGTACAGCGCCTTTTCAACGCAACAGTAACAGGTGGCGTTTCTTCCGATTGGAAAGGGAAAGAAATATAAGTATAGCGCTATACTTTATGTGCATTACTGCAGATGATTTTCAAGAAGGATAACAGCTTTAAATAGTTTGGTCACCTTACGTCACCAGATGCCATAGCGGGGGGAGTTTAATAGAGGTGCATCTATCCAGCATGTACGTTTTCTCTGACTGTCTTCGATAGGTTAATCTATAAAACACGACCAAGGACTTGGTATATCTGCTCCTCTGACTATTTGGTTTATTTTCTGAGAAATTATGCGGGCAGTAATGGTCACGTTCGAGGTTACGTGAAAGAATTTGTTTTTGTTGTACAGCTGAGCGGTGATCGCCCAGAGAACTTGAGTCGTCGTCAGAAGCACACATTCAATAACAGGGAACAGCTTTCACGAACAATTATTTTTTCGCCGATACATTTCACCGTTTCCTGTTTTTCGACCTGGCAAAGCGCTTTAATGTACAAGAGATCTCGTTATGAATTATATGAAGTGCTTATGAGCAGTGAGCTCCTAATGTTTGCTTCACCTGATGGAAACCAGCAACTTTGTCTACTTAGGTATTGCCATGACACATGGGTTCATGAAAACTTGTTATAATCAAGAACGTTATGCTTATGTGCATTTTACGTTTCTCGCGTTTGTGACACTAACATCCGCATTTCAGGAATTTTGTTGCCTAGCAATAGCTCCTGAGTAATACTGATTAAATATTTCTCCTAGTGGAAAGCGAAATACTAAGACAATCTCGCCGTTTTACATTACGAAGTGATGGAACCACGTAGTCCGTCTAGGTGTTCTTGTTTTAAATATTGAAGTGACATCAGCGTAACTAAACTACAGATATTGTTATATACCAATATATAGGGCTCTCTCAGAAACACACAACTATAAAAAGAAGAAAAAAAAAGACAATTCTTAGATTCGTTAACTGTCGCCTTAACGTCGTAAAGGCTGAAAAGATACCACTTGACTTTTACAATTATACTGCTGACCTTTGGCGATGTCAATGCACGTTAAAGAACCACGGTGGTCGAAATTTCCGAAGCACTCCAGTACGACGCCTCTCATAACTGAATTGTGGTTTTGGGACGTTAAAACCCAGAAATCCATCAAACTCCTCACCTTCGAGCTGCAGATACCGAAGTTCGTGCACAAG
>JABSTT010006088.1:0-13817 GCA_013339685.2 Hyalomma asiaticum | reverse complement strand
CGGTTTTAATGCCCAGATGTTCTCGTGTGCGCGCCCGTGTTTTTGCGTGCGGGTGCCCTTATATCTTTTCCATGTTCTCGGATAACTGCAGTGACTTTCGGCTCAAGGTCACTTGAAGGTCGCCGATAAAAGGAGCTAGAAGAATTTCATGCATGCTTAATGAACATTATATTAAGACGATTAAGTGTATAGCTGTGCGGCGAGATGTCACATCAGAGTGCAAATTTCGGGCGAAAAGAGTCATGCAACCATCAGAGCAATTAGTAGGAATAATTAAAGGGAAGTTCGCACCGCATTGGACATGCTGGTATGAGCCGCACGTAAGAACAAAATAAATAAATAAATAAATAAATAAATAAATAAATAAATAAATAATCCCGTGCGATTCTTTCGGTATGATTCGTCACAGTGTATAGGCTACTGAAAAAAGGTGAGGGATTACAACTACAGTTACTCCAATCTGAAATGTAGTTGACTGCCTGAAAACTGTTTTAGAAAAGTTACTGCTGAGTAAACAATTACTTGCCTACCTCGCTTTTAACGTGATATTCTGGTGTCGGCGTCGTTGGTTGTGAGCGGAAAATCACCGTTGTTCCTGAGCAAAAATTTGTTGCAGATGTAAAGACAAAAAACCTTTGGACCGAGTGGGCATCAAACCTGCGACCCCTCGCTCAGGAGCACAATACGCTACGCGCTCGGCCACGCCGAAAATTTTGTTTTCTTTTACATGGTATTTATTACAGCGCGTAATGAGACAATTGGGCAACGCAATGTTACGATCACCTGATGACAAGGTCGGCACATGCATGACTAAATGAACATTGGCAGGCATTACACTTCACAGTTCCAGGGAGTTTATCACGATTTCTTGCACAACATATACGACAAGGACGTGCACCCCACCAGGATGTAGTACCAGTCTGGTCTGATGTCGAGTTCCTCGTAAACATTCTTGAGATACACAGTCATTTGAACAGTAAGTGGTACTGCTTTACGGTCCTGCATAAGCCTCTTCCACAAGGTGTGCAGTCCCACAAGAAAGGCCACACCGTAAATATTGTCATAACTCCTTACGGCGGGCCTTTTATGTACACCATTTCCCGTTGGTGATGGGCACATCTCGGAGGTGCTTCAGCGTGATCCACGGAGTGAATGATGAGGAGTGGGCGAAGCTCGGGAGGTTCATCGTAGATCGTGCCGAGTTCCGGATTAATTTAGTTAACGCGCACGCTACAAATCCTTATGGTTCAACTATGCACAAGTGAAATCTCCCACCGGCACTTCATTGCAAGTCAAGATCCAGTGCCTATATATATATATATATATATATATATATATATATATATATATATATATATATATATATATATACGGGTGGCCGGTGAACGGTTCTCCAACGCGAGCAGTCGGTATTTCTCAATCAAGAAACTCGCTAGGAGACGCCGCCTGCGCCAACGTTGTCTCTCGCGGGTGAGGGCGCGTTCTCCTTCTTTGCGAGCTGGTAGAGCGTTCATCTAAGAGCGTTTCCATAGTCAACGCGCGCCTTTCGCTCTCTCTCTCTCTCTCTCTCTCACAAGACAGCACACGCCGAGGGCGAGGGCGCGCGCCGAGGGCGAGCGCGTTACGCCTCACATGGGACAAGGTTAGACTAAGAGGAGCTTCGCCCCTAAAAAGGTTGCGACGTGCGTGTGGGTCTCGAACGAAGCCAACGCCACCTAGAAAACTTGTACAGAGTAGTGTGTATCGAGGCACCCTAACTGCGTCTAGTAGGGAGCATATACAGAGATGCTAACGGCGCCGTGTTTCGCCATCCCGCATGCGTGTAGCGCGCAGTAGGACGCTCGCGCTTTGGCTTAAGGGGGGGTCGCCTGTGCTTGCGCCGGTGCTCACGAACGTGTAGATGTTCATTCACGCCATGTTGACATGTTTGTGATGGATTCGGTGCTGTGTTCAAGCGCCAGGTAAACTGCAGTGCCTTCTTCATCGGCGAGATTTGACAGTGCACCGACACTTTGTAGTTTGCCCATTACGTCGCAGTAATTCACAGTCTCAACATACAAACGGAGAAGACGTGGCTAAGCTCCGGCTAGCCACCGTCTAGTTTCAATGAACTTTGCTGCAGCTGCTTAGACGCTACGTATATAGAAGCGGCTGAAGCTAAAATAAGCTTCATAAACTACACTACCTCGGCGTTCGCTAAGTTTATTGGCATATTTCACAGTTTACTGGCATTTCTCACAGATATTTCGCACATTGTCATTATGTATAGGGCACGTCGTTGTTTGTGCGGTTTCTTCCAAGCTATTGAGCGTAAAGGGTCGTTCCCAGATCATTGGCCGCCCATTATTTGATGTCATTGTGGCGACCGCAGATTCACATCAAAATATCATGAATGTAAGTTTATAATAATGTCACCGGCCTCTTACTGCACGCTAAGACGACTTGACGGCAGAAACAATTCGTCATTGTCATAGGGTTGTAAAGATTAACCTTCGATACTGTGTGTCGCTTATCCTATACTCATGGCCTTGGGATGCGACTATGCCTCACACGTCGTTGTAGCCTCGTTCAGCGTGAAACAAATGACAGGTGTTTCATGTTACTGATGTCATGACCTATCAATCAAGTTTGTCATACATTCGGACATACTTCCGTGGGTGGGAGATGCGAGTTGCCATATTTGGTACAAGGCATATGGCACATGGTAGCGAAGCTTCCATAGAATCCCGTGTGTAGAGAAAGTGGCGGCTCGTATGGAGTCTAGCGCCATCTATTTGTGTATTTAAAGCTGGATAAAACGTGCGTGCCTTACACAATAATTTACTTCCCTGAATGTGTCATAAGAAAACTTGGCGTTTCCTTCATATATATCTTGCATTAAAGGGACCCTGAAACGGTTTTGACGATTTTGTGCAAACATGGTGATCCGGTAGAGCGGGTCATTAGGACCATTACAGGACAGGTTTCAGCGCTCTGCGTAAAGTGTGTAATTTATAACAAGGTTTTGAACACGCGTATCGCAAAAGGTCGCAGCGGCTCGCCAAAAGACGTTTTCAAACGCCCCCGCCAATCGAACTACGAATGGGAGGTCGCTGATTGGCCCCGAACCAGTCACACTTTCAAAACCTAGCTGCGAATAACGTGCTTCTACAACGTACTCCTTCGTTTAGTCAACACAGCCAACGGTATCGTCGCGGCATTTGGCGACGTACACACGAGTCGCCGGCGCTCTATTACAGAGGCTAGCACTGCCGAGGCGGGCGACCTCAGTGAGGACATCGAGGCGCTATGTCGCTACGGAAGGCTTGGCACAGCGGCTGACGCGGGAGGCGCTGTCGTCGCTAGCGCGCACTCCGCAGCAGATCGAGTTGAGGAGGAACAGCAGTGGTAAGAAAGAAGGCGACAGAAATAAGCCCATAGCTTCCTTAGCGCATGGTGCTTCGCTTTATTTATGGTGTGAATGATTTCACAGTTGTGTTGCCTAATCAGTGACGCAATGCCAAAAAGCTTTTCAGGGACCCTTTAAGCCAATACAAGAAACCTCGTAAAGCGCGATTGCATTGCGTTAAGATTTTTCATGTATGCAACAAGCGCACCGTGCATGGGACTCCAAGTTTCGATAAAGTATGCAAAATAATAAAAAGAAAATAACAATAAAAAGAATTATGTCAGGAATTGCCTTTTATTAGCACCGCACCATCAAACAAGAACGGTACAGACTCTACAGTCTCCACAAATTGTACTAGAGAAAAAAAACGCATACATAAGCCCTTACGCTAACATAATTACAAGACGTGGTCAACAGACAAGCATATGGATCGAATATTATTCGGACAAGGGGGCATGTCGTAATCATTGTAACAACGAAAATATACCTACAACATTTGCGCCAATTCGACCAAGCCGACAACTATTACGCATATATACATGTTCCCCAATTCCATTCACTGGCGACGTGACACGTTCCTGAAACAGGGCTCTCAGCAGACGTAAAAGTCGCATCCCAGACATTCAAACACACTGCGGGGAAGGGGAGGGGGGGGGGCGGGGCGTATTCAGACTGATTTTCCAAGGGCACTTTCCTGGAGCTTCGTAAACGCCCCCTTATCTTTCCAAGGACACGAATATTTGAATAGTACGAAACGAAAGGGCACAGCACTTTATTTCGCGCATCATCTTCGTCACTATTCTTGCACAATGACAATAGTGCGTTTTAGTTATCGGAAAGCAGCAAACGCAAAGATTTAGCGTAAGGTTAACGTTACCGTGGAACACACCGCGCATGCGCAGAACGTTAACGTATACGATACCCTTACGTGCCTACGCTATTTTCGGAAGATATCGTTCAACGCTGACGCTCGCAAAGGGACCCGTACGGCTGGCAAGATGGCGGCGTCAGTCGAAGTGAGACCACTCGCTTCAGATCTGTCGGGACATCGGCCTGCATTGTTAAGCTCATTCATTAGCCGCTCATGTTCTTATTTGCCTTAGATTTGGCTACTTAAGCTTCGCCATGCAGCCGTGTATTGGCGACAATGTGTCGCCGTTTTCAAAATACGCTCTCAGTAAGCGGCACACAAGGCTTAAAATCTCAGTGCACTCGCTTTCACGGCCTTCGAGACTGCCCGTGCCGGCGCCCGGAATCACAGAGGCCATGTCGATTTGCTCACGTTTACGGTAGTCTCGTCGAGATGGCGGCACTGCCACCGGGGCTTGTTTTCTTTTTGTACATCGGCTGTTTCAAGCTACAACCAATTAAATAAAGCCGAGACGAGTAGTGTGGTGCATTACTGTATGCATAACGCTTGAAATGACAGTATTGTTTGGCGAAGTATTCCTTCAGTCACAAAGGCGACTTGGATTAGCCAGCCTTCGCAGGCACATGCACAGATGCGCACCCCCTGGGCACGGGAGAAATGTTGCAGAACCTCCGCGGCACTGATGAAAAGTGGAAAATCCGCCTTCTGAAACAGGAAATGTCGGCGAAATTTCGCGTATACGGCATAGCCTCTACGACATGGACTGCCTGCGCAGCTTCTCTGATTTGCAAAGTATAAATTAAGCGCTCCTATGTCATCGCAACTTCGAAATGACAGGCAGTACGGGTCAGAAAGGAGACTCGATGGCGGCATTTTGAAACGAAGCGATGTTTTTCGGGTCTGCCGACACAGCACTAACAACAACACACTTACACGATACTGGTTCAATGATCTTGTGGCGCACTTAGGGATTTAATAAGAATTGTTTTAAGGTGTAGTTGTCGCCGTACATGCCTTGCGTTAGCTTTAGCGTTTCTCTCTCTTCCGCTATACTAAATGTCTAGTTTGTGCTGCTAAGTGCACCCAGATTTACCGTAACGTTAACCTTAACGCTAAATCTTTACGGTTGCTGCTTTCCGCTATACTAAAACTCACTAATATCTATCTAAAACTACAAGTGAACTATACAGTCTGTTACATCAACAATAAATGTGTTTCTTTTCTTCATTATACACAGCTGTCTTTTGCTAACAGTGCTTGTCCCGTCAGCACCTAGTCGTACTTCAATTGTTGATGCCGCTGACAATTGGTTCTGGGCCGCTTTTCGTCCAATGCTTCGCGACCATGTGAATGGACCTTGTCGGTATACTGTATGTGTTGTCGACGCAAGATTACAATAATAGCTGGAAATTTGACGTGGCACACCCACGATGTCACTACGGGGCGCACTGTAGTGGGTCTAGCCGTAGTTCTTGACTCCCTAGGTTTCGTTAACATGCAGTTAACCCCAAGTACACGGGCCTCCAGCACTTAGGCTCCGTGGAAACGCGACCGTCGCGACCACAATTATTCCCGCGAACGTGTATAGGGTTTTACACGGGTACAAATAAGACAATCCGCACATTCATGTTGAGGCCTGCCATGTCGCTGTTCGTGGAAGTGCAGTCGTCCGTCAATTTTCCATTACATTGTCATAGGGTGTAAATGTCATGCCTTAACAAACATCGCTCGTGTGGAAGCACTTGGCAGTGACATTCATGAGCGAGAGCAAAGTTTTGCGTGTGCCGTTTATTGGCGACAATCCGACCTTTCCGTCCACCGGTTTACGTTAGTGCGGTTGACGTTTCTGACGTATGCAGGATCGATGGTGGTCTCTCTGAGCTTCTTTTTTGCTTCATGTTTTCGCGCCTTACGTGTTTTCCACGATGTATTCGCAGTAAACATTGTTTCCTTCCTTAAAGGGACCGTCTACCGTCCTTCATCGCTCTCCTGTTTTTTGGCCCAGTAGAAAGCGTACCTTTCGAAGTGTCCCAGCGTGCAGTGGCTTCTCCAGAAACTGAATAGAAATTATTAAAACACAATTTTTTTTATCTACAAAGTCGCTCCTTTCCTAGTGTAGGCATGCCAGCAACACTGGGTACCGCGCATGATGCGTCGTCGTCTCCCTGGAAACCCTTTCGGGCGCGGGAGGCATCTCAACGCGAACTGGCTTCAAGGTCGTCATTCCAGAGGCGACGACGAGGAGGAGAGGCGAGGGAAAGTCGGCGCGCGGGCGTGCGTCTCGGACTTGCAGCGGCGCATGCATGACAAACGCAGTACTACGCGCCTGTTCAGACAGACGAATTCGAAGGCAGCGCCACCTGCGCCACCCCGAAAGCAGCGAAAAAAAAGAACAAATTGCTCTTGCACGCTATAACAAGGTGTCTCATAGGGTGAAGTACGCTTGTGAGACATACATAATAGTTTTTCAGCAGAGTATGCATACCTGCGTGGGCTGGTTCTCGTACACTTGGAAAATGACGAACACGCTGTTGGGTGTCGCTAGCGGCGTTTTTTTTGCACCACTTTCAGAGCGAAATTAAAAACATAATTCCTTTTTTGTGGGGTGAAAGCGTGCTCGTACCCGTAAATGTGACGCACGATCTGCCCAATTTTACCAAAATCTTAAAAAATTTTCTGAGCGGTAGACAGTCCCTTTAATATATACTGAAGATTCTACGTTTCATATGTGACACCTTTTAGAAGCTAGCGCTACGAATGAATTGGAAGAGTGGTGGTTGTAAGGGGACGCAATGCTGTGAGTCTTCAGTAGGCAACTGCAGAGCGTACGAGCAGTTACTGCTGTTCTTTACTTTGAAGCGCGCACTTTGGCGGGAAGGGGCTCTGATGAACGCGTTGGTTCCAGAGCGGTTCACCCCTCTAGAATGGCGTCTGCAGACGCAAAGACCAGCTGTCATATCTCTGCTCAAACGCGGAAGAACAGTGAAGCTATGTCTCTTCTACGTGTTGTGTGACGAAGGTAACTTGTCCCCTATGATATCTCGTATGGTTTCATGATCACCAGGCCTTACTGACTTTCACATTATAGTCACACAGGCATACCCCAACACGAGTGCAGATGGCCGGTACTCGAGTGTCGAGCTTGTTTTCTTGTGTTACACCAATTATCCATGCGGTGGTTCAGGATGTCACTAAAACTCCAATCTTCGATTACGTCGAACCGGTCAGCGTCAGGGAAACGCTCGCGCAGTCAGTGAAACCAGCACTCACACTTGCACGCTAGAATGCTTTCTGAATTCCGTTTTTGAATTTTTTTTTGTAGGTAAAGGAAATTACGGTACAAGTTGCTTACGGCTTTCGACCCATAGAGCGATGTATCGTGAGCTTCCAAAATAAGTGAACTTTATAGTACAGGTCCGAGAATTCTCTCGTATCTGAACTGTTGACTCTTTGGGCGAACGTCCTCCTAACCGAGCTTCCGCTTAGCTGTCTTGAGTAATTCGTATCCTCGCAAACGCAGGCTCTTGAAGCATCACTCAACGTTCGTTTTCCTGAAAAACGGCGTCAAGTTGTCACACTTAGTAAAAGACATCGGTGTTTTGCAAACCGTGCTGAAGTTTTCGTTTATTTGCGACGTCTACGAAGAAGTCACTTTGAGATAGATTACTTTCGAGCTTTTACCAGGCGACATAGAGAGTTCTTGAAGAGTTGACTTGTGCGATTCCTTTAAAGTGAACACTATTAGCGTAGGTGTAGCATGTTTGCACTTTATAGGCTTGCCGCGTCTTTGCGGCGCTTCCTTGGTTCTGGAAGCCGGTTGGAAGCTGATATATCATTTCCACGACGCCTGACGATACCTTTATTCAGGGCCTTTTAGGTATTCTTTTATCTTGGTTCAAAACGCTATCATCTCGATACACAAAGCAAACGTGGCTCAGCCAAATCGTTCAGGAGCGTTGACTGGTGGAAGTAGTCCACGGAGTTGATAAAACACAAGAGGGCGAGGACGAACGCAGAGCCCATCACCGCTCCCTTCAGCTTCAGTGGGAATTGCTGTGGCTTCTCCAGCAGTTGATAGACAACTCCTGTAGCGGGTCTAGTTGAAACAGGAATGCCCATAAAGGAAAATAAAACCTTCTTAAAGATATTTTACACAGATTTTTTTCGTGGTAGGCAGCTCAGAGTAGTGTAGCCTTTACTGAAAGGACACTAAATTGTGTATCAGACGAAAACCTGTTCATAGGAAAACACGCATGAAAAGTTGAGCCACAGATTCGACGAGTGGGCTCATTAACGTCGCTTCATCTGGCTTGGCCAGAAGGCTTTATATTTTAAACAAGAGAACATGGTGGCTTACAGGAATACAGGATCTCTTCCTCACAGTCTATTGAAGACGATAACACTCTTTATACATGTGAATAACCCATTATAGAGATATTGACACCCTTTATCTAACTCTACTCCCTCATTCGGACAGAATTCAGCATGGACGTTCACCAATTTAACAGTCAAGAGGAAGAGTTCATGCAGTCTTGACTATCTTTTTGCTGCATTACCTCATGAGGATTTCAAGAGGTTCGATTCCTCCATTCATGGGCGTACTTGCTCAAAGGTGTCGACATAGTGACATAAGAATACCGTGGCGAAATAAGTCTTGATTTACATTTTAGAGAAGTAAAATTGTGGACACTGAATAAAAGATGCAGGATTATTTGGGACGAGCAAAAGCATGTTGCTTTAAATGTACAGTGCTCAGCGATTGAAACTCTATACTCGGGCCAGCAAGAATGCTGGTCCTGAACTCGAGTTTCGTGGGGCTAGGTGGCTGCATTTAACTCGCCACGTCTTTCACGGTGCGCAGCCAATGGATTTGACTGGGAGCGCCCGCAGAAGTTTGCACAACATCGTTGTCTGTTCCATCCACTGTAGTGATGACGCCGTTGCCATAGCAAGAAACAACGTGGAGTGTGAACTTGCCGTGCAGTAAATTATCAGCTTCTGTAACGTTCAATAAAAAAAAATCACACGAGAAGAAAAAAAAAGCCAAATATTACTGTTTTCCAATGTATTGGTGCGACCACTTTTACTTTTGTTCAATCATAGCCTTCCGCAGTATGTCGTCACTTCCGCCGCAAATAGTTCTGGAGAGTTACACTACGCTTGATGCTGTCGGCAGCGATTTGGGTACCTCACTGCACGATAAAAATGTTAAATCAGATAATGTGGGTGGTTTTACCAGTGCCAAAACTATACCCAGCCATCTGTTTACGCGACCCGCAAAAAAAATGGCTGCAAGAAAAATGTTAGGAGGGCCACTTTAGTCACAACACTTACAAAAAGTACCTCGCTTTCATTCATTACCACGACGGAGCAGTTCGGTGGCCCGGCGAAAAATGGTGAAGCGGAAAGCATCGGCAGCGATGCGCTCCGAGTATGGCATTTCATTCGCTAAGAACTGTACATCTGCTCTGCCCCAATAAGCCTTCATTCGAGAAAAATAACTTTAAAAACCAACAGAAAGGGCTGCATCTAGTACGTCATGTTGATGGATATTTGCGTCCAATCCAATGAAAAAAAATTAACACCATCTTCCCAAAGGGAACCCTGATGGGATGCGAAGCAGCAGCGTTGCGCACGGGTGGCGTCACGGGTTGAACGGCGCGTGAACCGACGAGTCGGCGGTGTAGCGAGCGGCGGTCGCGGTAGCGGAGCGAGCGGCGGTAGCGGCAGGTGTTGCGGGCGAACGGACGAGGCGGCAGCTGCGGGCGCTGCGGCGAGCGCGCGGCAGGCGAGGGAAAGAGTGACGTCAGCGCGCACTGCGAGGGGAGCGTGACGCCAACGCGCAGCTGCGGCGTGACCTACTTGGCACCGCTCCAACACCTGCGGCGAGGGGAGCGCGTTGCGGCGCGTTCGTACGGACGAAGGGACAGCGTTACACAGGCTAGTCAAAGAGCTGCTTCGCATCTAAAACTTCGCCCAATCGTCACGCTGTACATGCTATTATCATAAGCATCCGGTGCCGTGTTTTAGGTTCGTGAGTTTAATTGTTGCGATCACCAAGAAACAGGGTCGCTGTCACGATTACCGAAACCGCGGGGCCGCTTGCAACATGCTTTTGTTGTTTGCATAAGGTGCAAAAGAAAAGGTACATATATGAGGAACAACAACAACAACATAAAAAAAGGAAACAACCACTAGAGGAAAGCGTACGTGATGGAAGTCCGATCAATATAATGTCCGCGCACCTCGGTTTTGTAATCTCATCGTGACAGAAGAACCAGAGAAATAGCTGAGTCCTTCTTCATTAGGAAATACAGTGCAATATGCGCCAGTTTACCATCGATTTTGCATTTAGAATGTGAACTTTCTTTCATAGATAACACTTATAGGCTTACTCATTCATTATCTACGGTCTGCTTATCGGTTACCTCCCTCCCCATTCTTCTTTTTATGTGAACATATTCACTGTGTCGAGTAACTTCAGTATCAGTCTGCGCTCGTCTGTGTTTCCTCTCTACGTCCAGTGTGTTTTTGCGCATTTATCGCCATGAATTTATACCAAGTGGCTCAGTTATCCACCCTGCAGCAGTAATTTTACCGACTGTCGCATGGGTGTATAGTTTATGAGATACCATTTAGCTGTGGACGTTTCTACGTGCAGGGCGTTGTATTAATCAGATTAATTGAACATAGCAGGTCGTTATCCGGAGGAACGCGGTCTAATCTATCGTTTCACTGCCGGCACTGTAACTGCATGCCCAAGTTAGACGAATGCGCGATTCTCTACAGGCATAAGAATGAAGGAACGCGTTTAACTGTCGAGGCGCGGCATATTAATAACAGCTGAAGCGCGTGCGTGGGTGAGCTGTCCATTAGCTTAAAGAGAGAAGAGATAGAATGTGTTAACCTTTGCTCTCGCCTAGACCGGCAAGTAGACCGGCCTGCCTTTTGACAGGTGCCGCCGCCATTCCTGTGCACGCGCAGATAAGTTGTGTGTCCTGTTTTTTCGCCTATGGGCTTTCGTTCACCTGATAGCCGGCGTTTATTTATTTATTTATTTATTTATTTATTTATTTATTTATTTATTTATTTATTTATTCATGATACCTTACAGGGCCCAATAGGGCATTGAGTAAGGGGGACAAGTACAAAGTAAATAATAGAACTAACATCAAGAAATACAGAGAAATAAGTAACACAAATACAGGGAAATAAACAAATGGAAAAGAAAAAAAAATGCGCATTGTAGTTATTTAGATATGCCTCTACAGAGCAAAACAAGCACCAAAAGTACATTGCAAAGCATTTTAAAATCGTAGCAACAGCATTCCTTGCTTAATTAAAACAGAAGCCCAAGTACACTCACAAAAGTAAAAGAATGCGTGACGGCATCGCGGAAAAAGAATAACAATGACATAAGCTATTTCAGAAAATGCTCCCACAGTTGATCTCGAAATGATTCATGGTTCGTGATGGATGCAATATTGTCGGGAAGATCATTCCATAGAATAATGGCGCGGGGAAGTGCTGATGAATTGAAAGCAACAGTTCGTCCATTTGTGCGTTTAATGCTGTATTTATTATGTAAGCGACGTGAAATGCGTGAAGGTGTTTTTAGTGGTAAGGGAGACGGCCTAACGCTGTGGCGATATTTATGAAATAAGGATAAAAGAGCAATGGAACGACGTATATTTAATTGTACAAGTGATAGGTCATGTTTGATCTGCGTTATGCTGGACTGTAGTTACAAGCGATGAAGCGAGCGGCTCTGTTTTGCACGGACTCTAGTGTGTTGGACAGGTAGATTTGGTGAGGGGACCACAATGATGATGCATATTCTAGCTGTGGACGAACAAGGGTTTCATAAGCGAGTTTTTTTACGTTGCTCGTGGAGTTCCGCAAATTCCGGCGCAGATAACCAAGTGACTTGGAAGCTTTGACAGTTAGGGTGTTGATATGCATCTCCCATGAAAGATTATGAGTCAGATGAATGCCGAAGTATTTGTACGAAGATGCCTGGGACACTACTGTGCTATCAATAGGGTATGGAAAATTGGAGTTTTTACGCTTGCGGCTGAAAGAAATAATTTTGCATTTACTAGAGTTAAGTGTCATCTGCCACTTTTTACACCACTTTGTATTTACTGTGAGGTCATTTTGCAGGGCGACGTGATCCTCAGTGGAGGAAATTGGGCGGTAAATGATGCAATCATCGGCGAAAAGTGGTAGGTTGGAGGCTATGCCAGTAGGTTAATCGTTTATGTACATTAGGAACAATAAAGGGCCAAGGACGCTGCCTTGCGGTACACCTGATGTGACGTCACAGAGAGAAGAGGTGAAACTTCGCTGTTGTGAACTGCTGACGGAAGGAAAGAAAGTTACGAAGCCATGACAACGTTAACGAATCCAGAGAGCAGATAATTCCGAGAACAGGCGTGAATGTGCAACGCAGACGAAGGGTTTAGCGAAATCTAAGAAAATGCAATCAGTTTGTAGATTAGCGTCCATATGATAGTGCAAGTCAGTCGTGAATTCTAGCAGCTGCGTGTCACATGATAGTCCGTTCCGAAAGCCATGTTGTTTAGGAAAAAAGAAAGAATTATGTTCGAGATGATTGTAGATATGGGAGGCGATAATATGCTCAAGTAATTTACAGCAAATGCATGTTAGCAGTATGGGTCTGTAGTTCTGTGGGAAATGTTTATTACCGCTTTTGAAAACAGGGACGGCCTTGGCGATCTTCCAGTCTGTGGGTAGCAAGCCAGATGATAATGATTACTGAAATATGTAGCAAAGAATTTGGCTTGATATTGATACGGTGTTTTTTAATATTTTCGAGTTAATGTTGTCAACTACAGCACTTGTTGCGATCTTGAGGTTTTGAATGAGATTAGCGATACCATCTGCCGAAACAGCAATCGGACTCATGTACTGACAATCATGTTCACGAACAATGGGTATGTTGGAATGATCTTCCCTCGTAAATACAGAAGCAAACTATCTGTTAAAAGCATGAGGGCATTCGCTACCAGGAAGCGATTGCTGGTCATCGTCACACAATGAAATATGGTTACTAATGCTATTCGGTGATAGAACACACCAGAACTTTTTAGGATTAGATTTCAAGAGAGAAGGAAGGTCACGAGAAAAGTATTTCTTTTTTGAAGTTAGAATGGCAGAACAGTAGCTTTTTAAACATTGGTGATATTTTTGCCAAGCAGATGACGTGGATGCAAGCTTAGCTTTTCTGTACAGAAAAGCTGAGCTTGCATGTTTCGTGTTGTCCGCTCCTCTTCCCTTGTGTCCGTGCCTTGCACGTCTTTTCTTTGCATTATGGATCCTTACCAACTCGCTCAGCTCTCTGTCCTTTTGTGGGCATCTATCTTAATGGAGACAAAAATTTGGGTGGTGGGGGGGGGGAGGGGGGGCTTAAGCTTGGCCTTTAAGAGTGCGCGCGATGGCGTTATCATCGCTCTACCGTTTCCATCGTCTTCTCATTCGCTTGCCATGCTCTTGATTCGCATAACTGCATGAGTGTCCTTCTTTCCTAGTGTGTTC
>JABSTT010006087.1:0-15037 GCA_013339685.2 Hyalomma asiaticum | reverse complement strand
GATAGTGCAAGTCAGTCTTGAATTCTAGCAGCTCTGTGTCACATGATAGTCTTTTCCGAGAGCCATGTTGTTGAGGAAAAAAGAATTATGTTAGATGTGATTGTAGATATGGGAGGCGATAATATGCTCAAGTAATTTACAGCAAATGCACGTTACCAATGTGGGCCGGTGGGAAATTCTGTGGGAAATTTTTATTACCGCTTTTGAAAACAGGGACGACTTTGGGTGATCTTCCAGTCCGTGGGTAGCAAGCCTGATGATAATGATCGCTGAAATATGTAGCAAAGAATTTGGCTTGATATTGATACAGTGTTTTTTAATATTTTCGATTTAATGTTGTCAACTCCAGCACTGGTTGCGGTCTTGAGGTTTCCAATAAGATTAGCGATACCGTCTGCCGAGACAACCATCGGACTCATGTACTGATAATCATGTTCAGGAACAATGGGTACGTTGGAATGATCTTCACTCGTAAATACAGAAGCAAAATATCTGTTGTAAGCGTGTGGGCATTCGCTATCAGAAAGTGATTGCTGGTCACTGTCACACAATGAAATATGGTCACTAATGCTATTCGGTGATCCAACACACCAGAACTTTTTAGGATTAGATTTCAGGAGAGAAGGAAGGTCACGAGAAAAGTATTTCTTTTTTGCAGTTCGAATGGCGGAACAGTAGCGTTTTAAACATTCGTGATATTTTTGCCAAGCAGATGACGTGGATGCAAGCTTAGCTTTTCTGTACAGATGCTCTTTTTATTACGATGACGATGAAGGCATTTGTAAAACCAAGGATTTGTTTTATCATTTGAAATGGACACCAAAGGAACGTATCGGCACACTAGATTTGTTAGTATCACCACCTCGCAAAGCTATGCGTTTGTGCATAGCTTCGCGCCACGAGATCATGCGTCCTCTCGTGGCGTCCAAGCAGCTCCTTGTGTAAGATAGGCATGCAGAGTGCAGTGTACAAAAGGGGTGAAACGGCGTCAAGCCTAAGCCACGGATGCGGTGTCTGCCACCGTCTCTGGTTCGACGCGAATATCCTTACGATGAGCTCGCTGTGGAACATTCGGAAGCGTTCACTTGGCCTCGTAGAGCATCTCATCGCGAGGCGTTTGCCGAACTTTCGGACCGCGACAAAATGCGGGTGTGCCAGAGACAAACCGGCACTGGTCAAGTGCCCAGCAGCTTCGCTGCTTCACAAACCTTGCGCCACTAGTGGAAATTCGCTATTTGTTTATATGCACAGGTCACGTTTGGTATCTTTCTCACCGTGACCCTTCTGTAATGAAGAAGAAGCGATTCACCATAGTTGTATCGTCGGACTGCCTAAAATGCTACGCCAAAGAATTTTCGAACCGCCTATTATTATCATGGCTTGGAGTTTACCGAAACAATTACATTTTGCTTCGAGGGAAAAATTTGCTGAACATCCACAGGGATTTTTCTTTTGCAAATGTTGCAATATATAGCATGAACTAAAAGAATATCATCGTAATTTTTATCATACGCAAAAAATGTGCTGATGCAAAGAAACGATGATTATCTATGGGTAAATTTTTCTCCTGCTAGTGCCCATGTACAGGGAACGTGCCGTTACCGAAAGAATACGAAGATGAATATTAATTATCTGAGCTTGGGTGCAGCCATTGGGTGTGCCAAAGTTGCATAGCTCCAATTAATCAAGAATAACACAATGTGGAAGCTAAAATTGAATGGCCTAATATTAAAGGTATAAGTTAACGTAGAAGTGCTTGAAGGATGGGAGGAGGGACGATGGCAAGGCCAAAGGCGTGACTGGATATTATTCGAACCTTAGAGACCATAACTAAAATGTGACCCCGTTTTTTCAGAGTTGTCGCTAATAACAAAGCAAAGCACAATCTTCTAGACTGCAAAGTCGCACGTTGGGGATGTGTACGAGATATGAATGGCCTCTATACTCTGTCTTCTCCAAGGGGACACTTAGTAACTATTCTTTAGATCACAGTGTCAAGTGACGTGATTTTAATGCCAGTAGACCTAACTTTGACAATTGTTTTAGTTTGTACTGGTATCGCAAAAAATCAGAGGCGCGTGAGAAAATAGTGCCAGGCGATAGTGCAATCACATGGCGTACTGTTCTGTGTTTCCTAGGTTTCCCAGTTTCTGCAGTATTATGAAATTGTGAGCGGCACTATAGGAATTTAATGGCATATTTTTGGGGACGCAATCAGACATATCAATTCGACGAAAACCAGAAACGAGGACACGGACATGTCCGTTTCCTGCATTGCTGGCTTTACGTCGAATTTGATCATGAACCAACCAGCCCTGCTCTTCACTCTCCTTAAATCGGCCATATGTCGCGCGTTGTCATGGCCCCGAAAGAACGCGCTTTGCGCTATCTATGACATCATCGTAGAGTGTCTGGCGTCTCAGACTTTTCAATATCCTCGAAGCAGAAAATACTGATACGCTATATGAGTTGCCAACCAGGCTAGCTTACGTGAATGCCTCGAGCTTAAGAAATAATGAAACTCGTTTTATAGGTTCTCTGGGCAAGCATATATTTCAAGTTCAACCAAAGGCTCCTAATGCTTCAATGCTGCGCCGCCTGGATCCAAAGTACATGGGTTAAGTACACAGGTTCGCATGCACTGACAGGCGACTGCATTAGCAACTAGTTCTTAATGGAGGCTCGCTGAGGCGTACTTTGCAAAACGCAGTATGCTTGATCAGTCGCTCGCAAGCATCGAAACGAATATGACTGCTGTGCTCGATGTGCAAGTGCCTATGGGAAGTATAAACGTACGCTTGGTCCTGTGCAATGAAAGCAGTTCAGGGGTTTTCGCTAAAAGATCCAAATCCACAATCCAAAACCACTCTAAAGTCGGCGGTACAGGGAAGAACATGCAAGCCTATTTCATCTAATAAAGGCTCCATACAAAATTGGTTATTTACAAATTAAACCGCTGTAACAGAGAATCGGCTCAATGAAAATTTTAAAAAAAATGTCATTTGAACGAAGCAGCGTGCCACGTGAACACGGCGCGACCAATACGTTGCCGCGTCCACTTTTCCACCACGGACAATTGCCGACACCTGAACTGTAGTGAATTTTATCGCCAGAAGAAGGACGCACACAATTTGGGAAATACACACGCAATTTGGGAAATACACTAAGAAGTCCCACGTTAAGAAGTGCCAAAATATTTCCCATCCTATAAAAGACGGCACATGGAACCACCATTCTCGCGATTAATTTTGGAACAACAGACTGCAGGTTGCTCACGTACTCACTGCGATTTTTGTGCTGCTAAAAGAGTAACGAAACAAAGCACTCGAATAAGACTGAGCGAATTAGAACATTTTCTATTTGATATTTGGTAGCAGATTACTCACATTTTAAATGCGATTCAAGTTTGACGGATTAAATTAGGTTAGCTAATCATAAAATAAATTGGTGCCGGATGGACTGCATTGCCAATAATAGTCATGTGTTTTGCCGATTCTCCTTTAAAGGGAGCTGGCTATTTTAAGGGAAAGTACTTGTGGAGGCAGTGCATAGCATTACGCACGCACAGAACGTTGCACGCGCAAGCCGAAGGCGCGCCAAATGGCTGTCGCTAAGGCGCGACCGACGCATATGGCTTGACCGCAGTCCCTGTCACGAAGTTGGGTCCTCATAATGGGGCTCGATATCACCGTTACAACAACTTTTCACTTTGTTCTGATGAAATAATGACGCCTGTATCATGAAGGTTTCCACTGGAACTTTCTTTTTTGCCGGCTTCTACTAACTATGTATAATTCATAGATTTAAGTACCATGCCTGTTCTTTTTCTTTTGTCGCTCTCAGTTTTCATCAATTTTTCCTTTCATTCTTTTTAATCTTTCGTTCTTCCCAGCTTTCGTGTAAGTTTTTGTAAATGTATTATTCTTGTCACGCTGCACTTGACACTTAACATATATGTGCTTTAGTATGTTATAGTAGGCCCCCGTCAGTTCTGGTAAGTATGGGACCCCCGAATGTAATACATATCACTAACAATGTTCGCTGTATCGTAAGAAGTAAATGGAATAATTGAACTGAATTGAAGTACCACACAAGAAATAGAAGCAGACAAGCACATTTTTTGAATATAAATGCGCTTTCTAAAGCGCGGGGCTCCACTTCCAAGACTCTGCTTCCACCAGAGGAGCACTACTCGTTCGGAATTGCCCGCCGAATCAAAGCCCCGTATGCGCTTTTCGACGTTAGCCTAATAATACTCAAAAAGTGAGGAACAGTGCACTCTCCACAGTGACAACACTGCATTGATGCTGTTTATACGGCATGAAAGTATATCCTTGCTAGGCTAACCACGTTAGGAAGCCCAGGTGGTCGATGTTTCCGGAGCCCTCCACGACGGGGTCTCTCATTTTCATATCTCTGTTTTGGGGCGTAAAACTCCATAAATTATTATTATCGCTACACCACCAATGTGTTCGCTTATCGTCTGCGAGGGAAATATACTGCGGGCTCTCCTATATTCAGTATTAGATAATCATGAAATCAGTACCAGAAAAGCACACTTCTCAAAGATCACACTACCTGCGATACCAGTAGGGGTATAATGCATGTGCACAATGACACCCCGCCTTCCCCCCCCCCCCCCCACCCACACACACACACAATCACGACACTGCCGCGTACTATGCACTGGTCCTCGTTGGCGTTATCCTTTTCTTCTTGTCACGTCGTGATCGTGGTCTGCTAATGTGCGACGTTGTCCAGGAGCCGCTGTCCGCTCCAGAGTTTTCACTTCCGTGAACGGCCACATATCCTGGCATTGTCGGGACACACGACTAGTCCTCTCTCTGTCGTATAGCTCGCAAGCTCACGGCTTCCCAGAGAAGCTTCCTGCCTTACTTCACGGGGCTGCATTGCTCGGCAAAAGCCTCTGTGACCTCGGTCTCAGCCAGAAGTACGATGCAGAAGCGTATGCGGCCACGACGCGACGTAGGCTTGAACTTCAACGGAAGGGTTCTTAGTATATGACGTATCACTTGCCGACCATGATTGTAGTGTTTGTTAGGAGATACAGGGGGCAGAACAAAATGAACATAGCTAGTAGTAGCTAACGAGCTGTAATTCATAGGGGCTCCCGCTCTTACAAGCGCGTTCTACTTACAACGTTTCTCTCGCAAAATTTAGGGAGTAATCTTTCCCTGTTTTCAGATCGATAACGTCACAAGTATGACACGTGCTGAGGTACTGGCTCTGATGCAACGCTACGCAGTAGGCTTTCGGCAGAATGGCGTCCTACCCGGAGACAGAATCTGCATTCACCTAAAGAACTCTATACACAATCTACTAGCCACGTATGGCTGCATCATGGCTGGGGCGACAGTGGTCTTGTCGAAGATTTCGCTGAATGAAAGTAAGCCTATTATATCTTACAACGCTATTTATAGATTTGTCCCAATACAACCAAGGACCTAAGTGTATGGTACCATCTTTTCACTGATAAGTAATAGACTTTAGTTATCATTCGTGGTGGCCACTGTTACGCGTGGTGTGTCACCCTTCCTTTTACGCGCATGTATGCTTTATATGGTTACCCGCTGCTCGACGTTCAAGCGATTGAGCCCTCCCCGGAAGTTATATAGTGGGGTGATTCCACGTAACATCGAACAAAGCATGGCTTGTCACCCTCTTAAATTTATTTCAAAATTTTATATATTGCTGCCCGATGTGTGGAAAGAAGAGATCCGCAGTTGGTTTTGCTAGCAAAAATTTTGTCGGAGCGCCGAGAGTCAACAATGACGAAGAGATGGAGTGCCGCGCTTACCTGCTCTTCTGTTTGGCTAACTTTGGTTATTAATTACAAGCTATACTAAGGTTAGGTGGCTGAAATTTTTATAGTAAATAGACCCATGTTTTTACTTCTGATAAATTATTTTTGCTTTTTATGGGGAGTGTATATTTTTTATAAAAATTCTCACAATCACCCAGGAAGCATTTTTCTGTCCACTTTGCGGGCTTATACTCAAAAAAGGCGTGCAGCAGAGCGGCGAAAATTCGAATTACGTTCTAAGCAAACTCTTTTGTCAAACTGCAAAAGCTTATATTTATATGACTTTTCAATAAAGGATACGGGCGGGCGAACTTCAAAAAACACCGAACAGTGGAATTTCTGAAGACAAAAAAAAACCCATTTTTTGATATTTTTTAAACTTTGTGCAGTTATTCTCCCTTTCACGTGGCTTTCATAAGCACCAAAAACATGTGCATAATTTTGTTCCTCTAGGAGTTACAGGCCGTCAATTATACCCTTCTGGAAGGCTCAGCGAACCCATGAACGTCTGATTATTCTGACATTTGTGATCGCGTACGGCTTTCAAATTTTGGCATGATAAGTGCCTGGTCATTTAGATGAACGCTGCATATTAGCTGCGAGGAGCACAATATTGAATGATTAGGGATCAGCTTGAACGCGTGGGGTTCTTTGATGCGCCGCGGTATCGTAGCGCAGACAGACATTTTCCGCCTTTACCTCAGCAAAAAGGCAGTAAGAACTCAATGCGTAGCTTAGATTCCTCCCCCCCCCCCTGCCCGGCAAAAAAAAAAAGAAAGATAGGATAAAATGCAATAAGCAAAGAGCGCTTCCAAGAACCTTTAGCAAAATGAAAATTTTGTGAAGGTCAAGAAGAACCGCTTCATTAAATCATGTTGCTGGGCTGAAATTCTGTTTATTGGATAATTAGACAGTTCAGATTTTCTTCTTTCATGTACACGTAACTCCTTCCAAGCAGGCCCGGCTATTTCGTGCCACGTACAAGCCAGGAGGTGCTTCCGTTGACGTGGATAGCTGCCAGGCATGCCAAGACCATGGAACGCGGGTACTCTCATCCACTCTTCCTTCTTTAACTCGCGGAAGGCAACAACTTCTTTTTCTTCCAGGTGTATTAGATGCACTACCGTTCAGTTTCTCTGAGAAATGGTTTCAAAGTCTCTGGCTGTACGAATTGACTTTCAGGGTTTGTCTCAAGTGTTGAGCATTGCCTGATGCTTGACGGGACCTCCGACTCCATCGCCGCGTTTTCCCGTGTCCAGTTGCTGAAAATACCCATTGGGTACTGGGACAACAGCTCTTTCCGAAATATCTGTTTTTTTAATGACTGGTGGGTTCATCACTCCATATGAAACCTTGGAATAAACCGGCAGGTTGTCTTCCACCCATTCTTTCACTTTCACTCGAGCCAAGCAGGCGTGAGCGGAGTCGTGGCTCAAGTCGTCATGAACACAACGAAACTCTTCGTAGATTTTCTCGTGTTACACGCGTGTAATGACAAATACTTGCTGTTTGTGGTAGTGGTATGCCTGAACTTCATCAGGAAGCACGACAGTCCATTTTTCGGCAAAATCAAAGTGGAATTTAATGCTTCCACGGGCATGCATTGCTTTTCCTCGTATATATAGCTCTACTTTTTGTCTTCCTGATGTGGTTGTGCATGATCCACCAATACTCGAAGATGATTAAAAAAGTGTCAGCAGTCAAAACTTTTTTTACAAGGTCGCCTGCCTCCCACATTTCTAGCAGTGTTTCTTCGTCTTCTGGGATATTAAGTTCCTCCAGTGTCAGGGACCTGCCTTTTGGACGCTGATTGCATTCGCCTAAAAGGCACTCTGATGGTGAAGGAATGGAAACGAACGCTGAGTGAACCTCATCAGCATCGATTCTGTGGCCAGTAATGTTCTCAACCGCAGCAAGGCAAAGATTATAGTTGGCGCAAATGGCACAAGCACGCACATCATGCTGGGATAACATTTTACCCGGCGCGGTCGCAAGGTGTAGAGTCTAATCTGAGATAGGTGCGCGCGTCCGGTTACCAATTGTTTTGCTTTGTTTCCTTTGGCGTTCAATGTCTTGCTTTGCCACTGGAGTGCCACGTTCTTGCGTTATACTGACCACAAGTAGCGGTGCACAGTTTCTCTGGCGGCGGCGGCGGCGGCTGTCGACCGCGTGCGTGAAGCGAGCGCTCATAGCTACCTGATAGTGTTTTTTTTTTTTTTTTTGATCTTGCTTCCATCTCCGCCTTGTTATTAGGGCCTAAGTATGGTGCGAACAAAAGACAGAATGGATAGCGAATCTCCTAATGCACACGCGTTGAAGTTACCCAAGAAATGTTTCGAACACTTTTGGTTTAAGGAGGCGAAAAGGAGCTCTGACTGTGCCCCTCTTAGAGAGAGCATCTGGGGGGTGCGCGCACCTGCTCGGTAGCCCCGCACTCATGGCCGCTCGGGTGACCAAATCGTTTCTAAATTGACGTCATCAGTGCCTCTAACACCTTTTTTCGGTGCTGCTGGCCTCTTAAGGGCCACAAATTCAATTCTGTTTTCATTCTATACACTCAGCGGGCAAGAAGCCGGATCAACAATTGCCTATCATTGCGTAAGGGTTTAATTCGACGGCCTGTAACTCCTAGTGGAACAAAATTATGCAACATGGTTTTGGTGATTGTGAAAGCCAACGGGAAGGATAATAAGTGTACAAAGTTTAAAAATATCAAAAATGTGGTTTTTTTTAATTGTCTTCAGAAATTTTCACTGTTCGGTGTTTTTTTGAAGTTCGCCCGCCCGTATCTCTTTATTGAAAAGTCATATAAATATAAGCTTTGCAGTTGGACAAAAGAGTATGTTTAGAACGTAATGCTGAATTTTCACCGCTCGGCCACAAGCCTTTTTTGAGATATAAGCCCGCAAAGTGGACAGAAAAGTGCTTCCTGGGCTGATTTTGAGGATTTTTATTAAATAAGTACACTCCCCAAAAAAAGCAAAATAATTTATCACAAGTAAACGCATGCGTGTGTTTACTTTAAAAACTTTCAACCACCTAACCTTAGTATAGCTTGTGTAATTATAACCAAAGTTGGCCAAAACAGAAGAGCAGGTAAGCGCGGCACTCCACCTCTTCGTCATTATTGACTCCCGACGCTTCGACAAAATTTTTGCTAGCAAAACCAACTGCGGATCTCTTCTTTCCACACATCGGGCAGCAATATATAAAATTTTGAAATAAATTTAAGAGGGTGACCAGCCATGCTTTGTTTGATCTTACGTGGAATCACCCAGTGGCAGGTATCATTGCTTTATTTTGTTCACGGGGATGACCTTTATCACTTTCTTGTAACGCGTAGTGCGGTCTACGCTTATCTTGCATGCTTCTTCGCGAACGGCGTCTATGGTTCTTCAATGTTTGCGCGGTCGACTAGCATACTTGAGTTCCTCCCACAATATCGGCGATAGTGCCAGAGCGCACTGCGACTAACGTATCAAAGGCGACGCATGTCACCGCCTGTCAATTTTTATCGCCGAGCGCTGACTGTTCACGCCACTATCGCCTTGTGTGTCATTTGCATTTTTTACCGGGCATAACTTCTCCCAATAAACAGTTCGACTGTCAACGCCTTGAAGCCTGCTGCATCCATCATAATCACGAACACGCGACAATATTGTGACGGAGACGCAAGAGTGATGAATGATTATTTACAGTGTTGGCGGAACCGACAAAATGGCTGAAGGCACACACACGCGCAAGCGTTTCAAGAACACTCATCGCCGTTCTTACTTCGTGTAGCTCAACACTTGTCCTCACTGTATAATGCTTCGTAACACTATGAATGCCTTAATTCAAGCTGCCAGGTGCAATCCTCATTTGAGATATTTCTGGAAATGCTGGACCTGTGCTACGGGCAACTAAAAACTTAAGCGCCGAGAACAACAAGATGAACCACTCGGAGAAGGCCCTAAGGCAAGCAATTGTCCGTTTGTGCTCTGTTGTGTTTCTCAGTCATGGTCACCAGTGCCATATAATTATGCGAACATTATGTGATCTAGAAGTTCACCAAAATACATAGGCTTACCCTTCGAGCACTATAAAGCACCGATGAGTACTAGACTGAAAAGTTAAAAACAACCGCGTCGAAAAAAAACGATGCGGTTAGAACGGCACTTGTATCTCAACGTTCGCCGAGCTGCTGTATGTAAATATTTCTTATGAGCAAGCTCTGGTACGTGATGGACTTACTAAGTTTTACACGAGTTTACAAAGGCTTGATAGGTTATTCGCTGTCTTTGTGGGGGCTCCACATGGGAAAGCTGCAGTAGGACGAAACTATTCAGGCGAGCTGAGGCAGGAGGTCGTGGCTTGTCGCATGTGTTTGTGCGTCAAATGTTTAATCGCTTCCTTCCTCTTTCGGGATGTACAGCCGCCAACTTCTTTAACTGGAGTGCGCGAGCGACGACCGTTTTGTGCGTCAGCGCCGCGTAGCGGAGGCCAACTTGCAAAAGGATCGAGGCTATGCGCCCGCCGACGCCGCGCGCTCGGCTTCGACCGTCGTCTGCTAGGCTCTTTCTTTAATGCGGTAAGCACGCCCTTATCAGCTTGATATCGACGCTCTGTTCGGAACACCAGATACGAGCAAAACAATTCGCCTAGTCATGCTGTCTGTTCGTCTCAATCAAGCTGATAAGAGCGTGCCTACCGCAAAAAAGAACAGCCTAGCAGGCGACGGTAAAAGCCGAGCGCGCGGCGTCGGCGGTCTTATAGCCTCGATCGTTTTGCAAGTTGGCTCCGCTACGCGGCGCTGATGCCCAAAACGGTCGCCGCACTCAAGTTAAAGAGTGTGGCGGCTGTACGTCTGCCCTTTTGGAACAGTATGCCAACTACGCCTTTGTCGCGCATTGCTCAACTTTGTGAGTACCGCAAGCATTCCTGTAGGTACGCAAGGCTATTTTTCGTTTTTTCTGTCAGTTTTTCGTATGATTATGTATTTTTGTAAACTTAAAAATTGTACAAAAGCATTTGCGACATCACTTTAACACGAAAGTGTTTTGTGCCGGGTCCACCAAGGAATCTGACGTACTTCCGTAACGGAAGTAGATGTCCGGAAATTAACATTCATGCAGGGTAGAAAAATTGGCAGATCCCACGTGCAGTGGGAGGCAAGGAATGCGAAGCACGCATAAGGAACGTAAAATGGATTTGCATTGTTGTCTCGCTGTACCGAGTTGGTTAACGAAGCGGCCGCAGAGCACCATGACTGTGGCTTGTAAACCATGCCGCTCATACACGCATGTCATGATTCTAACCGTTATGACCTGTCATTACGTTCGTCATGCAGTCGTGTTGCGCACCTTGCAATTTTGGTATACATCCCATTAAGGAAAACGAGTGGGCATGTAGATGATGCCGCTCATGACATGCATGTCACGATTTTCATGTTATGACCTGTCATTTATGTTTGCCATGCAGCCAGGTCGCGGCATGCCAATTTCCGTATACGTCGCATTAACGAAACGCCTGTCATGTAAATCATGCCGCCCATGACAAGCATGTTATGCTTTTCATGTTATGACTTGTCATTATGTTCGTCATGCAGTCATGTTGTTGCATACCAATTTCGTATACATCCCTTTAGCGAAACGGCCAGGAGAGCACTAAGACCGTGGCATGTAAATCATGCCACTCATGTCATGCATATCATGATTTTCATGTTATGACCTGCCACTTATGTTCGTCAGGCTGTCTCGTTGTGTGCCATACCAATTTTCATATACCATCCCATCAGCGAAACGGCCAGGAGAGCACCAAGAACGTGGCATGTAAATCATGCCGCTCATGACATGCATGTCACGATTTTCATGTTATGACCTGTCATTTATGTTCGCATGTAGTCATGATGTGGGATACCAATTTTCGTAACATCCGATTAGCGAAACGGCCAGGAGAGCACAAAATCGTAGGCGGCTAGATTAGATAGATAGATAGATAGATAGATAGATAGATAGATAGATAGATAGATAGATAGATAGATAGATAGATAGATATGCTCAAACTCGCCGAAGTTTCGCTAAGAAATGCTTCGCATTTAAAAGTATCCCTTGACGAGGTTAGAACACACAAACAGCCAGGGTGCGACGGTAGGAGCTAGAAGCGCTTCCACCAGAACACCGACATATTTTATTTCTTTATTACATGGAAAATGAAAACTTGGTCATATTACTGGGAGAGATATGCACTCAAAACTCAAACCACACGCGTCCAACAAGTGCCATCCAGTCAGGCGGATGTTCTTGCGCAGCGTACACACTTCTTACATAGGCCACGCTTTCCACGGTTGATTGGTCTAGTGGAACGTGGGTTTCGGCATGGCGATCCAACACTCTCGATCTCCATAGGCTGTACAAACCAAGTACTACGAACATGTCATAGGGTGGACCGGCAATCGTTTTGAACGGTAGAACCTGATTGTGTACGGAGTGGATGTCCATGTCCTCTTAAGAGTCCGCTGGGGAATGTCCCCAAAATATTACGTCCGAGCAGTGATCATTTGTTTCCGCTCGTGGACCGAGTCGGCAGTTCGTGGACCATGGCACGAAGCAGCCTCTCAAATCAACCAGGTGTTAACTGGGAGAGTGTCTGAAGTTTAAAGGAAATCCTTTAGCACCGGAGGTACACATATTTTTGAAACTCTTCTCAGTACACCCTGACAATGCCGATTTAAATGAGACGTGAGCCGCGGCGTAGGCCATATCCTGCGGCTTACGGAGTGGTTCGGCGCCCTAGAAGTCGCCAGTGCTTGTTGCACCTCTTCGCGGATCACGTCGCATAGGAAAGCGACTTGGGTTGCGGCGCCGTTGGGAGAAGTTTACGCAGCTCCACCCTTACCACTGCGCGGATCGCCTCGCGTAGCGTATCCGTCGGAACCTGGGTTGCCGTCAACGTAGTTCGTTGACGCTGCGTTGGCCGTGTCAACGCAGCGACGGCTATACTGCCTTGCACGAATTTCGAGGGCCTTCTCAACTGTACTGGCCGCGGCCACGAATTCGGCAACGGTTTTTTGGCGGATTACGCACAAACCCGGCAAACAGTTTCTTCCTTGACGCTACGCATTAAGGAGCGTAGCTTCTTCGGCCATTTCAGGGTCAGGTCGCCTGAACAGCCTTTTCATCTCTTCGACTAACACAACTACAAACTTCGCTGGGTTGTTGCGTACGCGTCTACAGCCAGACCTCAGCCCGCTCCTTCCGCAAACCGTGGTGTCGCTAAAATCGCTTAAAAATTGCGTCCTAAATCGCGGGCCGGGACTCTATGGAACACTTATGGTTTTCGAACGAAGTCCGAGCTGAGTCTGCGAGGTAGAAAAACACGTGTCTCAGTGTCTCCTCGTCGTCCCAGTGGCTGAATAGCTTGACGCAATCACATGTTATATGTTCACTTGCTCCTACCATTCTTCGGGATCCTCGAGGGTGACCCATCAAATGGTGGCGGCTTCCTCGGTTGCTGAAGAACTCCAGGAGGGTTGGTAGTATTCGTCATGGTGGCAGCGTTGTTCATGGCTATGGCCACGACGTGTTCTTTCTTCACTTTCTCCGGAAGCAGCAAGAACTCCGGAAGACCTTGCTGTCGGCGCCTGGAACGAGTTTGACTTGCCTGACGACTTTCAGAGGGTTCACATACCCAGAACCTCCACCAGATGTCGCCTAGCCAAGAATGATGCAATGTTCGTTCAGAAAACGAGGATTATTGCAGCGAATTCGTGCTCCGCAGTAAACTCAAGAAAAATGAAAGCAGCGAAGAAGCAGCCAACAAAGCGACGACGTGTACAGGCGAGCGTCGGCGGGAAGAGAGGCCGCGGAGTTTCTGCTGCGCCACTTTTTTGGGGCCATCGGCGTTATTCTTTATTTTCGAAGCCATCGAATTATAGCGATATAATGCGCTAGTTACAACAGGGCGAAGCGCTCCCCCTATCAAATCAGATACCCTGGACGAGCTACAAAAGAGGGAGAGAGCGAAACACGGGCTTCGTTTCGAACAGAGATAAAAGCTTCCGGCTGCCAGACGCTGGCAGCTAAATACGCAAGAAACAACACCAGAAGGCACTGATCGCGGCAATATCACGCCTACCTTCCCGCTTTTGAACACGGTGATGATTCCTCGATTACTGATGCATTGAGTACGCGGTACGACAATTTTGTAGACATGAATGTTTCACTGCAATGTCGATGACGTAGCATTCACCCATGTGTTCAGCGTTCTTCCTGCCAGACGAAGAAAGAAAGCTTGTCCGGGCCGTCGACAAACAAGCGACGTAATGGAGTTATCCTGTCGAGTGAGTGCACTACGACGCTCAAAGTGTTGCGGTGACAATGTTAAAGGTCCCCTTTTTATACGCAGAATGAGCAATTTCGAGGTAAGTAAAAGCAAGCAAAAGATTTCATCTTGAGAGTGAAATTTCGATAGCTTCTCACAACCAATACCAGAAAAGTTTTCCCAGAAACCAATACCAGAAAAGGGGATGAAAACATCATCTCTTTAATCAGCAGTCAACGGAGTAGTGATTCTAATACTCCTGCTTCTATTTAGGTCGTACTTTCAGTGCGTTCTTACTAAAAATTATGGAGAGCTTCCTCATTTCCATTGTACCATAACATCTTCAATTTATTGCCTTATTGTGTCACTCGAAGGTGTCTTCATGTTAGTGCTAAAACTTCGTAGCAAAAGTCCAATGTTCCGGGCAGTATGTAGAATGCTGTCCTTGCCCGTTACGCTTTACACCCTAAACAAGAATTTGCCCGAAGGAGACGAACTGCATACCTTGAGAGCACCGTTAGAACGGTTCATCCCAAAGGACCAAATTTGATACAGTTGCGTGTCGCGTGCAAAAGGCTCCCTGTAGGAAAAATACCACTAAGGGGACTAAAATGTGCTCATTTATCTGAGTTGGATCGTTTGCTGCCGCGCGGCGCCACCGTTCCATGTTGTTAGAATGGTTCAAGAAGAATTAGGAGCTTGTTTCATGAGTAACGACTCAAAGCGTGCGAACCGTCGCCGTCACACGATCATGCAACGATTGTGCGAGGCTGGGGTGCTACCGCGTAACGATTCCATTCCAAAATCTATGCTTTTTGACGTCACTTTATGCTTTTAGGCGCCTGCCATTCGTCGAAGCAATTTCGCGCGCATGACGTCGCCTGACGTCGCCTGACGTCCGCGAGAGCGCAG
>JABSTT010006086.1:0-14831 GCA_013339685.2 Hyalomma asiaticum | reverse complement strand
TAGAACCAGCATCCCGTGCAGATGACGTTACGTGACCGCGGTTTATGCTAGGGCCGGTCACTCAAGATACGTTTCAGGGTGGTCACTGCGCGCTTGGTTGTAGGTGGTGTCTTGCTGATTAAGTCAATGGCGAAATCGTAAGACCATGGCGTAGAATCAACACAGTGGACCTTTATATTTGCGCACCTATTTCTACAAATTGTGCCTCGCATGTTCTTCAAAGAGGACCAAGGAAAAGATTCAGAAGCTATTGCGCGAATCGCTAATTCTATGCGTCACTGAATGGGGTCGCATTCGCGAAGCATTTCTGATGCGCGAGCGGCGTCGTATGACAATTGCTGATCAATAGTGCCAACGCGCGCTCTTATACAGCTGATGGTGCATCTATGTAAAAATGGCGGGGGACCACTTTTTCTTAGGGGTCATCCTCAAAGCTGAACTCCGGTGGTTTTTCTACCATCTTTCGATGTCTGTGTTTTCCAGTGGCACTGGTAGCCCTGTATCCAGAGTGGTTCAAGTTAATCGGAAACGTACCAATTATATTAAATACGCGATTGAACGGTGCGTTCCAAGCGAAACCCAAAAAGGTAGATGCTTCGTGGAGCGTGTGCGATGACGCTTCCTAGCCTCCCGGGCATGAGAAGTACGGATCTGATGCCGGAAAAATGACACTGGTGAGGTCATGTGACGATGTATTGAGTTATGCCAGGTTTTCTGAACTACACAGCGACGATTTGAGCGCTTAAGTACTGTCGTTTTGCGTTTGACCTCACGAATGCTCGGGTAAGCACCGTTTCAAGGTGATGACGTCGAAAACACTGAGTGGCGGACATGGAAATCTGCTAAAAATTTTTAAAAATTAATTTCCGCGACAACTAAATGAGTCGCAGCCGCCTGGATTGGCAAATATTAGTACAGTACCTAGGAGGACATATTGTAGCGGCCAATATTGACATGTGCGGTTGTTTCCGTTTCTTTAAAGAGAACGACGTTATCACCTTCCTGTGAATCGTGCGCTTGCTTTGATTGTCCGCATTTCTCTTGCATGACACTTCGGGAACCGTGTCGGCCATTCTTGAAACTTAGCATGCCTGACGCGCTCATTTGAGTGGCTTCTGGAATTCCAGAGATAATACGAGAACGCGTGATGACGTTTGTATAAAAACCGACGCATTGCGCCACTTGTCAATCTTTCCGTCGACCGACGACAGTTCACGGCGCTGTTGCTGTGCATTGTCATTGGCTTTGTTTTGCTGGGCACAAGTTCGCCCAGTAAACAGTTCGCCTGACATCGCTTGAGTTCTGCGTGCTTCGCCTTGAGTGCTGCGTGCTTCACGACCACGTGACAATACAGAGAAAATTTCATTGAGCTCGGTGGGCACGGAAAAATTGCCGGAGTTTCTCTTTGACACGAATGCTAAATGCATTTTCGTACTGCTGCCGCGCTTCCAAAAAAAAAAAAAAAATTCACAGCATATCCATGGAGTGAATGATGATGAGTGGGCGAAGCTCCGGAGGTTCATCGTAGAACGTGCCGAGTTCCGGATTAATTTAGTTAACGCGCACGGTACGAATCCTTATGGTTCAACTACGCACAAGTGAAATCACCCACCGGCACCTCATTGCAAGTCAAGATCCAGTGCATATATATATATATATATATATATATATATATATATATATATATATATATATATATATATATATATATATATATATATATATATATATATATGGGTGGCCGGTGAACGCAAGGAGGTTTAAAAAAAAATTCTGGAGTGGCGATTTTGTGCTAAAGGTGAAGCCGGCGGCCGCCATCTTACTCAGGGCATCGATTAACAGCATTCAAGTAGCACAAAAGTAAAAGCGTTTTCCTCACGCTTCTAACACCTTTAAAGCAGTCAACTTTGCTACAATCCATTTTGTGCCCATTTGTGCCACGGGTTTTTGAATGAAACATGAACGTCGAGAAAATTTGTGTGCAATCTCGCGGCATTGATAGTTGTGCAATAGCGCTCTATTAAATCAAAACAACGCGCTTTTACATTACAATTAGTCTAGGGTTTACATTAGCAGGTCAAGAACGCTTGAACTGATACTGGTTTCTGGACACTAGGCAAGGTTTTAGGGCTGAACTAAGGGCAAACGCCGGCTTCACTTGTCGCGGTAAGGTTCAGCGGCCGCTGCCACTCCAGCATTTTTTTAAAACCTCCTTGGGTGAACGGTTCTCCAGCGCGAGCAGTCGGTATTTTAGGGGCGAAGCTCCTTAAAGCGGCACCCGTTCGTCCCTCGTCGTAGTCGTAGTCGTAGTGCGTAACCAGTCTTACGCTTTGACCTCCAAGGTGGTGCCGGTGGGAGATTTCTCCTGTGCGTTGTTGAACAATAAAAAAAATTCGCAGCGTGCGCGTTAACTAAAAGCCGAATTCTTCTGTCTCTCATTCCCCATTAGCAGCCATTGGCATGTTCCAGTAGGAAACGTTAGTAGAAGTAGAAGTGTTAAAAGCCGACTTCTGCTGTCTCTCATTCCCAGTAGCAGCCATTGTTTACCTCCAAGGTAGTGCCTGGTGAGATTTCTCCTGTGCGTGATTAAACAATAAAAATTTTGTCCAAAACGCCGTTGATTGATGAAATAAATCAACGAAAGACGCCAGATGTTTTCTAAAAGCAAAACGAAAAGACGCCAGATGTTTCTAAAGCAAAACGAAAATACGCCAGCTGCTTAACGAAAGACGCCAGATGTTTCTAAAGCAAAACGAAAAGACGCCAGCTGCTTAACGAAAGACGCCAGGTAAAGCAATGCTTTTCATCTGCAACCAGTGCAAGAACCACTCAGCTTACATTTCACCGTCCACAAAGCGGTCATAATGAAAGGACAACGGAAACCAGCAATAAAAGTTTGATAAAACATTTAATCAATCGTTTCACGCCATTTTTATCGGGCGAATTAACGGAAGAAATTTCACGGTTTACCCGATGATTACTTCCAGGAGCTTCGCCCAATCTCATCATCATTCACCTCGTGGATCTGCCGTCAATTTTTTTCAATCAAGAAACTCGCTAGAAGACGCTGCGTGCGTCAAGCTTGTCTCTCGCGGGTGAGGGCGCGTTCTCCTTCTTTGCGAGCTGGTAGCGCGTTCATCGAAGATGATGATGATGATGATGATGATGATTGTGGTTCGGTTAGGAAAGGACGCTAATTTCTGCAGCCCATGTAGGGAGCACGGCTAAGCGTCCGTGGGGGTGGGAGAAAGGGAGTGAAAGAGATAGAGAGGAGAGAAAGGCCGTAGTGGAGGGCTCCGGAAATTTAGACCACCTGGGGTTCTTTAACGTGCACTGACAACGCACAGTACACGGGCCTCCGGCATTTTCGCCTCCATCGAAAATGCGACCGCCGCGGCCGGGATCGAACCCGCGTTTTTCGGGTGGCAGCCGAGTACCGTAACCACTACACCACCGCGGCGGATATCGAAGAAAGAGCGTTTCCATAGTGAACGCGCGCCTTTCGCTCTCTCTGCCTCTCTCTTTCTCTCACAAGACAGCAGATGGAAGAGTGAGAGAGCTCGCGCGCAGGGAGGCACGCGCCGAGGGCGCGCCTCCCACACACGCCCTCCTAGTAGGGCGTTCCCACACGCGCCCTCCTAGTAGCGCGTTCCTACAAGGAACGCGCTACTATAACGGACGCACAGACCCAAACCTTAAGGACCTTCGCCCCTAAAATAATGGCTAATGTCAGCTACAGTATTTAATGCCACATAAATGACCAAATCAGCGCCAAGCACATCTTGAGTATACTTTAGGCTACCGTCAGCGCCGGTATTGCCGAGCTTCCGTTTTGCTGGGTTGTAACATCACCTCCACATTCCGCATGTCTGTAGCACCCTCCTTTGCGACACATGGCGTTGCACGTGTGTTCTCTAGCTTAAATGCACAAGCAAAAAACAAGATCTCAACGGTCGCAATACTTTGTTGAGATTAATGCGACACGAGCGAAGTGTTCCCGCGCACGTTCCTTCACTTGGAGCCATATGTAACAGCATCATCGCTAATTGTAAAATGCATGAAAAGTATGTCTCATTAGTGATGTGAAGGCCAAACATTTGGGTTCTTCATACATTCGTACCTTACCGTAACAATTTTGGCGTATGCAAAGTGAACGAGATGCCAAGGAGAGTACTGAGATGTACGCGGCTACAGATATATAGATAGATAGATGGCATAAATGGCTGTTAGTTCTTCAAGGAATGCTTCGGATTTAACAAGAACAAGAGGGTAAGCAAGAACAAAACCTGCAGCTTACATACGCAGTGACTGTCGGCGTCGTCTATGCACGGTATGACTGAATAATAGGTGATGGGAAATTGTAGTTATGTGCAGACCCCCTTCGTGTTAGCCTCACTATCGAGCTATGCAGATTCAACGAGTAATTAAAGTATTAGTGAAACTTAGTAATTATTGCATCTGGCGAGCAGTTACAGTGTACCCTCTTCCCGAGAGAAAAGGACAAGCGGGAATCACCCGAATTGCGAAGCTAACCTACATACATTCTGCCACTTATAAAAAAAAATGGCAGATCCCACGTGCAGTGGGAATCAAGGAAATGCGAAGCACGCATAAGGAACGTAAAATGGATTTGCAATGTTGTCTCGCTATACCGAGTTTGGTACATAGGAAGTTAACGAAGCGGCCGCAAGAACACCATGACTGTGGCATGTAAATCATGCCGCTCATACACGCATGTCATGAATCTAACGTTATGACCTGTCGTTTACGTTCGTGATGCAGTCGTGTTGTGCCATAGCAATTTTGGTATACATCCCTTTAAGGAAACGAGTGGCATGTAGATCATGCCGCTAATGACATGCATGTCACGATTTTCATGTTATGACCTGTCATTTATGATTGTCATGCAGTCATGTTGTGCCAAACCAATTTTCGTATAGACTCCGTGCAGTCGAGTTTTCCATGTGCGAAATCAGCGCCATAATGCACTGCCTGGCGGAGAGAAGAAGCGAAATTGGGCAGACTGTGACAGGGAAATACGCGAACGCGATGCGCTTCTGCCAACTCTATAGCAGCAGCGACCGCCCGTCCCACCTTCTTTTGTTTTATTTCCTTTGAGACGCGCGCTCCAAACCTGCGGCAAACTGTTCCAAAGGGCGACGCCGAGAGCGTTCGTGTGGTTCGCATCACGCCCGGAAAGCAGCGAAGGAACGCGCGCGTCGCTGTCGCCTCGGTTTCCACCGTGTGAGACTGAGCCGTCAGACGAGAGCTACGTAGCGCCATCTGGTCAGTAGACGGAGCCCATACATCCCATTAACGAAACGGCAGTATAGCGCCAGGAACATGGCATGTAAATCATGCCGGTCATGACACGCGTGTCATGATTCTAATGTTATGACCTGTCATTTACGTTTGTCATGCTGTCGTGTTGTGGCATAGCAATTTTGGTATACATGCCATTAACGAAACGCCTGGCATGTGAATCATGCCGCCCATGACATGGATGTTATGCTTTTCATGCTATGACCTGTCATTTATGTTCGTCATGCAGTCATATTCTTGCACACCAATTTTCCTACACATCCCACTAACGAAACGGCCAAGAGAGCACCAAGACCGTGACATGTAAATCATGTCGCTCATGACATGCATGTCATGATTTTCATGTTATCACCTGTCATTTATGTTCATGATGCAGTCATCTTGTGGCATGCCAATTTTCGTACACATCCCGTTAACGAAACGCGTGGCATGTAAATCATGTTGCCCATGACATGCATATCATGATTTTCATGTTGTGACCTGTCAGTCATGTTCGTCATGCAGTCATGTCGTGCCATACCAATTTTCGTATACATCCCATTAACGAAACCGCCAGGAGAGCACCAAGACCGTCGCATGTAAATCATGTCACTCATGACATGCATGTCATGATTTTTGTGTTATGACCTGTCATTTCGTTCGTCATGCAGTCATATTCTTGCTCACCAATTTTCCTACACATCCCACTAACGAAACGGCCAAGAGAGCACCAAGACCGTGACATGTAAATCATGTCGCTCATGACATGCATGTCATGATTTTCATGTTATGACCTGTCATTTATGTTCATGATGCAGTCATCTTGTGGCATGCCAATTTTCGTATACATCCCGTTAACGAAACGCGTGGCATGTAAATCATGTTGCCCATGACATGCATATCATGATTTTCATGTTGTGACCTGTAAGTCATACTCGTCATGCAGTCATGTCGTGCCATACCAATTTTCGTATACATCCCATTAACGAAACCGCCAGGAGAGCACCAAGACCGTCGCATGTAATCATGTCACTCATGACATGCATGTCATGATTTTTGTGTTATGACCTGTCATTTCGTTCGTCATGCAGTCATATTCTTGCTCACCAATTTTCCTACACATCGCCACTAACGAAACGGCCAAGAGAGCACCAAGACCGTGACATGTAAATCATGTCGCTCATGACATGCATGTCATGATTTTCATGTTATGACTTGTCATTTATGTTCATGATGCAGTCATCTTGTGGCATGCCAATTTTCGTATACATCCCGTTAACGAAACGCGTGGCATGTAAATCATGTCGCCCATGACATACATATCATGATTTTCATGTTGTGACCTGTCAGTCATGTTCGTCATGCAGTCATGTCGTGCCATACCAATTTTCGTATACATCCCATTAACGAAACCGCCAGGAGAGCACCAAGACCGTCGCATGTAAATCATGTCAGTCATGACATGCATGTCATGATTTTTGTGTTATGACCTGTCATTTCTGTTTGTGATGCACTTATGTTGTGGCATGCCAATTTGCGCATACGGCCCATTAACGAAACGCGTGGCATGTAAATCATGTCATTCATGACATGCATATGATTTTCATGTTATGACCTGACATTTATGTTTGCCATGCAGTCATTTGTGCCATACCAATTTTCACATACATCCCATTAGCGAAACGGCTAGGGGAGCACTAAGACCGTGGCATGCAAATCATGCCACTCATGACATGGATATCATGATTTTCATGTTATGACCTGCCATTTATGTTGGTCAGGCAGTCATGTTGTGCCATACCTATTTTCGCATACATCCCATTAGCGAAACGGCCAGGAGAGCCCTAAGACCGTGGCATGTACATCATGCCGCTCATGACATGCATATCATGATTTTCATGTTATGACCTGTCATTTATGTTTGTCATGTAGTCATGATGTGGCATACCAATTTTCGTAAACATCCGATTAGCGAAACGGCTAGGAGAGCACAAAATCGTAGGCGGCTAGATAGATAGATAGATAGATAGATAGATAGATAGATAGATAGATAGATAGATAGATAGATAGATAGATAGATAGATACGCTCAAACTCGCCGAAGTTCGCTAAGAAATGCTTCGCATTTAATAAGAGATATAGGCAATAGGTCGACAATCTCCAAATTTGAGGCACATGTTGACATGTAGCTGATACCTTAAACACTGTTCGGGGAGTGTTATTCGAAGATTGATGATGATAATGATGATGATGATGACAAGCTTCTGAAGCCCAGCGTCTACGGCATTGTGCTGCTGAAGTCGCGAGTCTCACCCATGCCACGGTGACTTCATTTCAATGGGAGCGAAGTTCAATAGCACTAGATTACCCGCACTTATGCCCGCCTTATTTGAGATGTCACCCCAATCCCCTCAATACGGCAGGACTTACATGACTTTCAGCAAGGAATACCTCGGGCTACCACGCCTGGTCCTGGCATCTAAATAAAGCCCCAAGCTCCCTCACTAAAATATCTTTCGTTTTGCCCATAAATAGCGTTCCCACACACACAAAAATGAAAACGCCCATAACTAGCATTCGCAGCCTAGTTAATTATCGACTTCGGTCGAGCACGCCACTTATTTTTTTCATTGAAGGAAGCGTTTTGAAGGAAGTACCAGCCCAAATAGAAAGACAAAGCATAGGGACTGCTGAGAAAGAAGTGTAGAGCCTCCCTTCAACAAACGACAAAGTTTCCGGGAATGTGCGTACAGCAACTCACATAAGAAGAAGACAAACCGTTTCTTGGCTGCTGCTACAGACTGAAAGTCAATGAGGAAGTGAAAAGCTCGTCGCACAGGCCGGAGGCATACAGCAGCAAGGACGAGAGCAACAAAGAAAGAAAAACAAATATCCGTACTAAATCCCCTTGCTTTGGTAGTACCGCGAAACGCGTTTAGCTCTCGTGGTTCAAGCTAATCGATTAGGGAGAGAGAATGAAAGAAGAAATCTGGGGCATTCGTGCCATTTGCTAAGAACGGCATTGACTAGGGTTCAAGGGGTGTTGGCGACATCAGCGTTAGACCGCGTGGGAACATGAGCGGTGCGGCGTTTTGGTACGAGTATGTCAGTGAGTACGCAGCCGCGCTCCTCCTGCGCAACGTTGTGCTTGCTGCACAGATGTTTACGTACAGAATTTTTCTTCTGGTTCTAGGTGCAGCCGTAAGCAATGCAGTGATTCCCTGTCGATAGGCTGTTGTCAAAGGACATTTTAAATCGCTCTAGTGAGCGAAAGACAGCGCGCGCACCGTGCAAGCATGGCAAAACCTATGGGCGGCTCGGCGCAACAAACAGCCCAACGAAGGGGGGCGCGGCGCGGAGAGCCGTAGGAGACGACAAAAACAGGTTCCTGCTCGCCGGTGCGAGAGTGCCGATGGAAAGGTCTATTCCAGAGACGGATTCCGGTCAAGTAAGCTTTTTGTTTGCTACAGTTGATATGAACTGAAGGTTAAATGAAATTGTGGTGGCGTGCGAATTTTGTCAGGTTGTACTCATCAGGTTGACCTAAGGGATTATAAACACAGGAAGCTGATGGTATTTTGCTTGAACAGTAGTATACCTATCTTGTGTTTGAAGGTGTTTTCAACCGTTGGGATGTCGTTGGTACGCAGGAGTGCTTTCGCGTTACTTCAATAAGGACTACTGGTTAGTATTCGTTAGTATTCAAATGTATTGAATTTTTATAGTTTGAAGAGAAGCAAGGTGGCTGCTATAGGTATTGCCCCAAAATGTGATGCAGTAATTAATATGTGAAAGAATAAAAGCCTTGTATAATGACAGTAATGCACGATGACCAAATAACACACGGGATTTAATTAAAACACGTACGTGGTGAATAGCAAAGCAATACCTCTGTATACCGTGGCACAGCAAGAAGGTGGGAAGGGGATGTGAGGCTGAGGGGGAAGAAAATGCATACGGCATAGAGTAAAGCGGTACATATCAAACAGACTAGAAGTGTGCTAGAAAAGTTGGTACAACCATTCCTGTACCACGGCTTGCTGGACGACGCCGGATATAGGGGATCAATTGAAAGCACAGGCGGCTGCCGCCTGTCACTCGGACAAAAAAAAATTTGGTACCACGCTAAGACCAATGCCTTAGCCGGAGTGGCGACTATGATTAGAGAGAGCTGGAATGCGTATCTAACAGTTCTGATTTTGACTGTGGTTTTGATTTCGTCTCCATTCGAATATTGGCGAAAGTAAGTAGCCTTCGTACATTACAGCTTAATAACCACATATATCATATATTCTTCGGATTCAGCAATGAACCAAAGTGGAGCTCCTCTGAATTTAGCGCTATGTAAATGTTCAAAATAAGCAACACATGCCTCTCCCTTTACAAAAAGAAATGGAACGGCGCTGATGTACGCGAATCTAAATAGTTGCCTATAGAGCACAGGCTTTCATGACCGCTTCTGGTGGTATGCTGGGTGTCCGTTTTACGGTTTCCTCTTCGTGCTAATTCATCGTCGACGCTCGTCATGCTACGTGATTATTGCGGAGGTTTTACGTCCGGAGACAACGATATGATTATGAGAGATTCCCTATAGTGGATGGCTCCGCAAATTTCGACCACCTCGGTTTCATAAACACTGACATCACACAGTACACGGGCCTCGACATTTCGCCTCCATCGAAATGCAGCCGCCACAGCCGGGATTCGATCTCGCGACCCTCGAATCAGCATCCGAGTACCATAGCCACTAGGCTACCGTCGCGAAGCTCTGTCACGCTGCAGTGTGGCCGAATCTTACTACAATATGAAAGAGACGTCACATGTGACAACATGTATTCTCCAACACATGCTGCCTTACTGTATCGATCCGTTAGTTTACCGTTCTCTTCTCTCCTCTGTCATTTTACAATACGAACAATAACTTGTAACATCGTGTTTCTTTATAGCGAAGGTGAGAGGCGGAGACTTACTCTTCGCGTACCTGTCGTCATCCTTGTGGTAAAAATGAATCACCGACTAAATTCGCAAGTTAGGCGGAGTAGCTGCGCAAGAGTATACGTGAGACACACCCGTCGTGGACGCTTCTTTTCGACTGATTCCTTTGCTCTTCTAACGGGAGCTTCTCTGAAGAAACGGACTTGTCTTGCACATTTTACTATGCCGGAATAAGGGAGAACGCGGCATCAACGGGGTCAGCGGAAAAGGAGATGTGTCTGCTAAATATGAAAAATTTTTCACTGGACCGAGTGGTAAACGTAAAGGAGGCTTTGTTTTGAACAAGCGTGATGTAGGCGGAATTGCATGCTGGTAGCGTAGCGTTGATTTACTCGGCCTGGTTTTGTCAAGGTGACAAGAGCACGGGCTCTAAGCGTCACATTTCTGTGAACTCTGTAGCACGTCCTCTTAGCATAGCATATAGGGAAGTGTAATACATAGAGCATTTCAAGTGTCTCGCTGCCATCGTTTTATAACGCCAACTTTCACCGTCGACACTCTTATCTGCTTCGTGCACGTTTTTTTACGCTTGGCTGATCACTGTGGAAAGCATGTGAAACAGAAAAGCAATATTGCCGTAAGCATTCATGAGACAGAATACGAAATGAGCAAACCGTTCCGGTCCCAGCTCCGGCGAATAAGCCAGTTGGTTGACCCGTAATGGGCGTCGCGCCTAGTCAAGGCCATGGAAACAGGTTGCGAAGACGGCTGTTTGCCACTATTCCTCCTCGTAGCAGTGCCGCTTTCGAGTAACGCCAACGACACATGACTACGTGTTTGTGACAAAAGCTTTATTATAAAGAAAAACTCGCATTACAATAGCGTCAAAAGTGGCGACGGGAATTATGTTTACAGACATAAAAACCCCGGCTGTTCTTTGTTTGCTCCGACAATGAATGCTCACTAGAACGCACTGACAACACCCTTCCAATTCTTGCACATGTGTAATGAGGATTCCAACAACTCGTGGAAATTGTTTCCATCAGAATAGTGTAGGCTGTTCGTGAAGGCTGATTATGCGTGCGCAGAAAAGCGTCTGTAATAAAATTCACTGCTATGACGACAGCACAAATTCGAAAAGAAAAGAAAAGAATAGATGGAGTGCAAACCAGTCAAAAGCTCTAACAAAACAAAAAAAATATAACAAAAATGAACAAAGGGCTAACTCGCGAGCTTTAGCTGTCGCGCTTGAGGATCGCTGCCACGTCCGCGTCCGGCGGCAAGAAATTTGAAGGTGCGCCGTTTCTGGAAAATCGGCCAGATAGAGCAATGCTGAAACCTGCGAGAGTTAAGCGACTTAACTGAACCCGCATCAACGAAGCTGTGAGAGTGTTTGAAAGAATGATATCAATACTCTCGGCCGTACCATAGAAGTATTAAGAAGAAAGTCTTATGTTTCGCGGGAAGTCAGCATTGAGAAATGTGAAGCGGCGAAATCCCCAGATAAATAAATAAATAAATAAATAAATAAATAAATAAATAAATAAATAAATAAATAACAGCTGATTGCGTGCAACGTTAAAGAATTGCTGCCCCGAACTCAAGATACCACACGAAGCCCATCAGCGCCCCATACCACGGGTAGACATCTATATGAAGCAATTTAGTAATTGCTAGAGTGGTTACTGTGGCAGTGGATAATTGTTTAGGTATTAATTCATCAGTCTCATAAAGATAACGGATTTATGAGGATATGCGACATAAGTCATCGGGGTTTCGAAAGCACATTTCCAAAAGCGTCTCTAATAGCGATATCCTTAGGTATCCTTAGGTGACTGCATAAGGGACGCTTATGGATTTTTTTCCTTACGCACCCAGGAGATGTACCCCGATATGAGTAGCCCAAGAGTGTTAACTCCTCGAAGAGAAAGTTATAAAGTAATAGAAACATGTATTCTGGCGCTCTCACCACGTTTAGTTGACGCCGCTGTTATCGTACACGCGAGTTCATGCTGATGCGTCACGGCGCAAATATGTGAGAATGTTCCGTTCTCTCTCATACGGCGACACCTTAAGAACACCTCCACCTATTCCGTTCTTCGGGTTCTAGAGAATTTGCTCCGCATGGTGTCTCCATTTCGTCTTACTCATCAAACCTTGTTTGTCGGTGCAGTGGATTTCGCGAGCTTAATCAGTACAACCTCCCGAGTAGTCGGGTGCACAATACTCGGCGGGGGGTTTGCACTGAAAGGCAGGAGCGCTAGTCCAAACAACAGGGAGGAAGCCTACGAGCCGGAATGTGCGTCGTGGTTGTTTATAAGCGATGAATATCAGAGAGTTCGACTTCTGTTCGTTAATATATATTCAGTCGGCCTCAGCCCTGCGACGTTCCACGTGCACCCGGGCAAAAAGACAGGAATTGTGAAAAGGTGCCTTTTTTCTCTGTATGGATTTGTCCTCAGGGAAAACGAAATACATGGCCTCATGAAGACAGTGTGCAAATATCGGCATCTTGTGCTTTCCTTCCGGTGCACACTTGCCCTGCCACGGTGGTCCAGTGGGTGTATGACATTCAGCTGCTGATTGGAAGGTCGCGAGATTGAATCCCGATTGTAGCGGCTGCATTTTGATGGAAGCGAAATGTTGATGCCCCTGTATGTGCGATATCAGTGCACGTTAAAGAACCCCCGGTCGTCGAAATTTCCGTAGCCCTCCACTACGGCGTCTCTCATAATCACATCGTGGTTCTGGGACGGGAAACCCCAGAAATCCAGTGCACGTCGTCACATTCTTGAACCGCTAAGAAAATCGGCTCACAACAACAAGCCGCTTACAGCAGCAGCACCTTGACTCACGTATCGTAGAGCGTGGCTGCCCAACTGAGGAGAGGCCACACCTACAATGAACGCGCATGACTTATCACACCAACGATAGACAGGACTGCTGCGACTGCGGGTCGGGTGCATGTGGACGCGAGTGCGCAGAGAACGCATCGGTCTCGCCTCAACGGACACTTGCCAACACCGCGGTGAAACGGGGACCCTCGAACACCTGCTGCCGCTGTGCAGTGCTGTGCAGTGCCGCTGTGTAGTGCCGCTGTGCAGTGGTGAGTAACTACTAAGCTGCCTATGCATGCAGGCGTTCACAGCCTATCGAAACAAGGCTCTCCTATGGCTACGCGCTCGCTCCTGCGCGCGAGAGAGGGCTCACAAAATCCCATGTGACGTCCTCGAGCAGCTGGACGTCACCGGCCGAATGCTCTCCTTGGCAGAACAATGCCGGAGTTCGGGGCCAGGGGCAAACTCTCGAGGAAGTCTTTTTACAAACTCCGATATCCTTCTGAGTACATACGTAAATAGCCTTGATTTGTACACTCCCTCTCTTATCTTGCTTTATACCTGCTTCGTTAGCTGTTAACCGCGTTCGGCTGTGAGCTGCTTGAGCGAGACACCGAAAGTACCACCACTAGTCAAGATTTTCGTAATCATTTCCTGCTTTGTTACGTGATTACGGAAATGGACAAACACTTAGTGCTGCTACTTGTTGTTCACTTCCTTCCTGTTTCCAGGACTGGCACTCGTATGTACGTAACATCCTAGAGGTCTGTTGAGTATGTAACGGGTCATGTAACTTCCTCGTAACGCTGTGAGCGGTAGAGAGAGAAATAGAGACTTATTGTGAGGAAAAAACTGAGGGGGGTCGGCCTGAATCCATCCTCTACTCGGCGCTTTAAGTTTCTGTTGACTGAGCTAAAACGCCAGTGCCCGTCGCGAAGAAAAGGCACAAATTCTCATTGGATCTGGTGCCACGTCCGTGCGAGTCTTGACAAAGCAGAGTAGAGGAAAGGGAACACACACGCAGAGATTATTTGGAAGTGAAATGCCGGTAGGAGCGTGTGGCATCTGTCTTTTGACTGAACACATCCCAACCGAAGTACTCAAAGGGCAAGGGGAGTGAAAGAAGGAAAAGCAAAGGGGAGGCCACCTTCTCGAGACAGGATACTTCTTGGCGCATCAGGCATTCCTCTCCGTAGCGGGGGCTAAGGTTTCCAGTGCTTAACTATGGACTCAACTGCAAACCTGCTCGCGGCAGGTTTGAAGCCGGTCTTCTATTTCTTCTGCTTGAACATGTGCTCCAGTTAGCTGCAGCTTCTCCAGTGTAGTCAAGGTCCATTCGCATGGTCGCAAAGCTTTGAACGAAAAGGGGTCCAAAACCAACAATCAGTGGCACCAGTATGGGGGGTTGCGATTGTAGCGCGACGAGGTGAGGAGGGGACAAACGCTATTAACAAAAAATAGCTTTGTAATGAAGATAACCACATAATTTATTTTGCTGATCAGGTTATTCTTCACTGGTGGTTTTAAATAGATATGACGCGCGAAATAAAGCGTTGTGCGTCTTAATTTGCACTTTTCAGATATTCATGTGTCCTCGGAAAAATAAAGGAGCGTTTATGACGCTCCAGGAAAGCGCCCCTAGAAAGTCAGTCTGCTGAGATACGCCCGTGCACTGTTATTGTATTTTTCCTTTCCCGTGTGTTTGCATCTGTGCGGTGAGAATTTTACGTCTGCTGAGCCTCCTGTTTTAAGGATTGTG
>JABSTT010006085.1:0-15406 GCA_013339685.2 Hyalomma asiaticum | reverse complement strand
GGACCTCCCTTCGACCTTCGTTGTCGATGTGAATGATAGACGGGAAAACAATTGTTCTCGAGGGGCTGAAGCCGGCGTATAGCGAAACCACGGTCTCTTCCGTTTCGTCGCCCAGCCTTATTATGTCCCACCCTCCTGCGCACGGTACACTCGGACCCAAATTCTCTACAGCCGTTCATCGAATCTATCTCCTTTCGGGAAAAATCATGTCCTCGGCGGAGAGGGCGGAGTTCGGTAGCAGATAGTTGGAACGTCTCAGTGGTTTTTGTTTGCCAGCACCTGCCCATGGTGGTCCCAATTGCCTATGCCAACTCACGTGCGGGCTTTTCCCGAAACTTTTGTCGGTGGCTTTTGTTTGCAATTGCACGCGATGGCGACCTTCGCCCGAAATTCAGATTAGCCTGTGCATGTTCTTTTGCTCTTCGCGGGGCCCTCTCTGGGACGCGACAGAGTTTTGAAAAGAGATTCGGTTCCTTATCAGACACCGCTGTTGGTGTTCCAGTGAAAACGTGCTCTCCATCTTCATTAACTTGTTGCTAAAAATTAAAGAAAACGAGCCCATACGGTAACCTATGAGGGTTTACAGGGCAGCAGCAGCAGCCACCACCTCATGGGTACAGCTTCTACGTGACACCTGTAGGTAACAAGAATGTTCCACACTCGTCGACATGGCTAAGAGTGGCGCTGTGTCACACTCCCAAGATTATGAGCACAAAAATGCCCAATAATCTAGACGGGAGAACAAGTGCCTTCGTAGGTCAGGTGATAGAGCATCGAACGCGTCATCCTAAGGCAGTGGTGTGATTTCTTGAACTTTAATTCATTTGCACTTATTCCATATTTACTGAACAACATATCATTTGCTATCTTTAGCTTTATTTTCAGTTGTCTTCATTAAGTTCTTTCTAGCAAATAAAAAACGAACCCTTTTGCAGATTCCGTTCTTTCCTCATATAAAGGAAACCATTTGTGTCCTGTTTGCGTGCAACCTTTGAGAAAAGTAGGGCGCTGGGCGATCATGTGACTTTTCAGTAGTACGCTATCTCTTCGAAGTACTTTCAGAAATAATAAATTAAACAACCGTACTAAAAGTGTATTAGAGTAATGTCAATTATTGGCACGTTTCTGTGACTAATGCCGTTAGCATAACGAACCTTCACTTTTTCTATACTACTAGGACATGCTTTGTTTGTTCGATAAACGCGATTACCACGGAATTAGTTAATATCGCGGTTATCCTGAATCAAGTATACTGGCATGAATTTTGCTTGAATAATTCCCCCGGCTGCGCCACGGTTCATGCATCTGTCAAATAATGTCAGTGCTTCGAGTAAGCGAACACTCGTAGCACGCAACAATCTTGGGCTATGGCCACTTTACCTTGCTAATCCTTTAAAATAGCCTCACGCGCTGCAGCGGGAAAAGACGTCACGCTGGTAGTCCCGGCCGTAGTACGAAACATGTCACACAACTTGCCCACTGTTAACATCTTACACCACATGTTCACGACGTGATTGCAAAACTTGACTTCACATCCCCCTCTTCTCTTCGTGCGCAGGAATATTCCCGTGCCACGAAAGTCCCAACAAAAGGTATACCTCACAGTTCTGAAACCCAGCTTTGATATGACAATTCAAGCTGTATATTTCGATTGGCCTGATATCGCATCCCGCACATAGCACGTCGCTGCACCGAGCCCCGGCAAGCTTCCTGGGACAACGAAGTTTCCTTCTTAAGGCATTCTTAAGGAAACGCACTTGCGTTTCTTTCGTTTTTCTCGTAAACGTAACCCTGGAGTTTTTAAGTCCTATCGGCTGAATATTATTGAGAAGCGCAATACACGAACACTCCTGAAATTTCGACCATTATGCATTCATTAATATAAACTGACACCACAGAGCAACTATTCCCCTAGTTATTTGGCTCCGTTGACATGCAGGGGTCCGTGCCGTTAGTCGTTCCTTTGGTCCGCAAAGATCCGATGACAAGCGTCCAACACGCGGTTTTACATGTCAAAACCACGATGCAATTTTGAGACATTCTGTAGTACAGGGCTATGGAAATATTGAACACGTCGTGTTTTTTAACTTGTTCTGACATCGCAAATATCGCACTTCGTCACCATGGAAAAGGCGGACGCCGGGGCCGGAATATGATCCGCGAACATCAGATAAGCAGCCGAGTACCGTAGCCACCAGGCCACCACGGTGGGGCCGCGGGTGTATGTATACCAGGATTCATCATCGCCACAAGGCCGTCACGTTTTACCGCAAAATTGATGACATCTTGCAACCTTGTCCACGGCCTTCCTAAAACTAGCCCGTTATTCTAGACGTCACCGACGTCAAAGCCTGAATATCTGCTGTTGATAAAGCACCGAAGCATTTGGGACATTGTAGTAACACTACAAACTGTCCTTTCTGAGCACCGTTTGCAGTGTGGCCATGAAACACCGCCGGCCACCAGACTACTGTCTTATTCGAATTGTGAAGGAGCACCCACACGATGTGGCATTTCACTCCGCATTCTTCAGCTGTAGAAGGGCTGGATTCAGGAGGAGCTCCCTTTAGACACCGATGTCCCTTCGAACAAGCATGGGTATTTTACTGCGAAGCTGTATACCCCTGTGCATAGAGTTCCATGTTATTATAACTAGAGCGTCATCTGGCTCTGCGATGGCTCAAGCAGCAGTCTCGAGAACAATATTCATGGGAAGCACATCCGAAGCCTGCACTTCCCATCATTCACATGGCGGTAGAATCGCCGCTGATAGAGTTGCCATCTACTCTAGCACCAGACTGCCCTTCAGAGCTAGACTTCCCTGTGCACAATAGTAGGAAACTCTGCGCCTACAAGGTTCTAAGTGCATTTTCGTGTGGTCCTCCTAACCAATCCATGGCAGCTAAATATAGCATACCGGAGCATAGACAGTACAGCGCGGTAGAGGAGAGCCGCACGGCGAGGGGAGCGTGGCACATGCGCATAAGTCATGCGGCGTGGCACATACGCCCAGGTGGTCCTACGCCATCCGACACCTACATATGGGGCTGTGCACATGCGGCAGGGCGCATGTGCAAGATACCTCAAAGCTATCCGAGACGAAATATATGTGCCGTACAAATGTGATCCGCCACGTTCATTTAATCAGGAATGTACTCTCGTAACGGAGGATCGCTTGCAACCCACACATCACTTGGTAGCGTCGCAAGGTCACCCTGTCGAGTAACTCTCTAGGCTGGAGTTGGGAAAGCGAAAACGAAAGGTTTACTGACACTACGAAGGCTTAGTTACAGAACATGTGTTACAGCATAGAGCGAAGTGTGTAGACACCACAGCATAGGGTCCAGAGCACTTTCTCGCAGTCGGACATTCACGGGCTCCATTAGATACACGTGGCGCTCTAGAGCGCTACAAATAGAGCCCCAGTAATACACCGCGTCGCAGTTCTTTTCTCGAAGCCAGTAATCACAGGCGATGACACGGTTACAGTGCAGATGGGAGTCGCGCCTTTCAGCTACGTCGCGGGCGCCCTCGGCGGCGCGGTGTTGCATTCCGCCGACGGCTTCGCCCTATAGTTGTCTAGGCCTCTTCACAGGCATAAAAAATTATTAGGATACTATGAAATGAAAGTTGAATTAAGTTGGTGACATGGTTCTTTTAAAGGCCCGTCAACTAATAATCAGCTGCAGACCGAAAATTTTCATAACATCGAGCTATCAGTCGTTGAAAGGAGTTCCAAACTAACAGTTTTGGAATGTTTAGAGAGCAGGAGCAGTTTAGTTGAGCAAAGCCGCACTTTATTTCTGCAGATGCAGAGGTCAGCGTCCGAAGGGGTTAACCTTTGGCAATCCTTGGGGAGCCTTTGTTGTCAATTCTTCAGCACAAACACTGACTGAAAAAAAGCAGAATCCTTCTAGGTTAGAAATAATGCATATAGATTTACCGTGGAGTGGCCCTTCAATACCTCATGCACCTAGTCAGATAACCACGAGCGTCTGTCGTGCAAACTCTTGCAAAATGTGAGCCAAATATAACTGCACTGAACGCAGCCCCCAATTCGCGATTTATTTTGAACTACGGTTGAGGAGCGCTCCCTCTTTTTTCAACATATTACATGACGGGAGACCCCGACTACGCCTCTACCGGCAGAAATAGCTGTGGTAGATCTCGTGAACGCACGATTATTTTCTGCGACTCTTTATTTGGTGCTTTCAGCTTAAGAAATACATAATACAAATTATGTGTGTATCTTTAACAGCACCTAGAAAAATGAAGCCGCCACTTGAGTGCTACCAGTGATGTCGTTTGTCCAAAAACATAGCAGGCTATTTTCATTTGCATTTGAAAAAAATCTTGAAGTTTCCTGGTGCGCAGAGCGCAATACTATTTGGCTCACGCGCTCACTGGAGCTCCAGCGACTGACTAGTACCTTTTTCTGGTTATCGTCAAAAGATATTGTAACGCACCATTGATGCTGCACCATCGACGAAATTTTACAATTTACAAATATAATAGGGAAAAATTCATGCTTAACCTTCCGTAGAAGCTGTAATCTATCAGTTGATGCTGTATTAGTGCATTTAGACTTGTTGCCGCTGCGGTTGTCGGGGCTGGCATGATGAATCTCGCTTTTCTTTGGAACCAAAGTAGGGCCACGATTATTACCAAGTTGGCACGAGCCACGCTTCAGGTTCGACAGATGGGCACCACATGAAGAACATTGTTATGACTTAATGAAACAAGTGGGTCATTTAATACCAAGTGTTATACGCAGACACAGCGCAATCGGTGAGGTGCGCTGTGTGCAGTAAAAGTGCGTGCAATGCCGTGGATTTCGTTTCGTCGAAATGTGACATCACAATTGGGAAAGATCTTCCTAGAAAGTCTGCATTCTGTATGAATACGTTTCGCTGAAGCATCATTTTCCTGTCATGTAACATAATATGGACTCACTGTTGCAACGTTCCCTGCATGCCTCACAGTTTGGGAAATGGTTCTCTACACCTCCACAGTGTCCACCGTCGCTCTGAAAGCAGAGCCTATATGGTGAGTGGTAGTGCCAACCATTCTCCTTGCCACTGCACTGTTTGGTGAGCGAAAAATTCGCGCAGGGAGAATGATCTGGAAAAACAAGGCAGAAATGGATAGTTATCCGTTATTTCGTGAGTAACAATTGTCGTCAATTAAATAGTGAAGAGTGAGAGTTTCATTTCCCCATTTTTAACTGTACAGTGCTTTCTTGAAGGACACAAGGAAATTCTGACTGGTTTGCGACCGTGGAGAATGCAAAAAAAGAAAGATATCAAGCTAATTCTCTGCCCATGAAATCGGAGTAAACAGCGGAGCTGATGGTCAGCTGTTCAAGTTCACTATCAGTTATATGTAGCACTATTATTATCGATAAGTATCAATGCCATGTACTAGTGGTCTAACGGCAATATGTGGCTAATAGGGTCGAGGATAAGCACGCGTCCGCTTCTTGTGTGCAACCTTGAGTGCATCCTTTTTTTTTCCTTCGTTATCCCTGTCATGCAGCACTGTCAAGATCGCTGTCATGCCGCAGTGTGCTGAGCTCGGTAGTGCAGGTAGTGCGCTGAGAAAACGAATGTATGTTGTGCAGGCTGTCATTAAGCTTTGTTTCTGTCATTTTGTATTGTCCGTCAAATCACTGCCATGTAGCAGTGTGGTTATTGGGTCAAGGGCAGCGAAGCACCCCACCGAGCTATGCGGATCCTCGTCCTCAATAGCAGTCTTTCTTTCTTTCTTTCTTTCTTTCTTTCTTTCTTTCTTTCTTTCTTTCTTTCTTTCTTTCTTTCTTTCTTTCTTTCTTTCTTTCTTTCTTTCTTTCTTTCTTTCTTTCTTTCTATGTTGTCCTTCGCGTAATCACTATCAAGAGCAGTGTCGGTAGCGGACGAAGGGCAAAAGGGGGCCCTCGCTCATCTAGCCTAATGTGACATGAGACCAGCGTGGCCAACAGTCTATGTTTAACAGCTCCGTTGTTTAAAGAAGTTCTCTGGATATATCGAATGATTTACTAGAAGGTTAAACTGGTTTTTCCTTCAAATAAAGTAGCCTTATGAAAGGCGGTACGGCGATCTATAAAAATATAAGACCCTGCCAGGATGCTCATTCCTGATGCTTACTTTAGGGGGTGGGGGGATACAGGGCTGAAGAGTTACATTTTCGATGCCCCAATTTTGATAGAAAATTTGATAGAAATGATAGTAGCTTAAGCTTGAGTAATAAGCACAAGTTTTTTTAATTTCAGAACCCTGGGAAAATAGCAACATCTCTATAGCTTCCTGACCGAGCTATCCGGTTGCGTGACCCCAGGGAAGTATTGTTCACCATTATTGAACGTAACAAATCTTTGCGGTTGGATAAATCTTTTTTTACCCACATACACTAGAGGGTCTTGCCGGGCATCACATAGGTAATGTATTGGTGTAGTCAAGCAGATGAGCAATAAAATACAGGTAATGCGTAAACAATAAGTGATCACTCACGTATAAAAAATACCTATGATAATCAATCAATCAAAAGCTTATTCAACTTGGCCACCAACAACTGTAACGTTCTTCCTGGCCAAGTAAGGGTTTCGCGTACTCGCGCACGCCAAACAAAAATACCTGGAAACAATACAATAAGGACACCCTACAGAAGAAAATACTAATCAACAACAACAAATGCAAACAATCATAATAAAATATCAGGGATGCAGTGCAGAATACTTAAACGCCTTGAAATTGCACATATCCGACTATGCGAAAGGCAGCATATAGAATAAAAAAACAGCTATGTTAATACAGTGCAAAGCTTGGAGCAGAACAACGACTGGGAGCTGTGAAAGACATCGAGGTCCAAAAAAGTAACCATTGTAAAAACGTTGTATCCTGTCGATGATCGAATGTTCACAAAGACGTATCTGCTTTCTCTGGTCAGCTTACGTGGAATTTTAAAATTAAGACAATTGAGCAGTACAAGACAGCATATGATATCGTGGAGTAGCTTGACAAGAAATAACAGATCAGCGCGATTTCTCCGGCAATGTTAGTGACCCAACAATGTCAGCGCAAGAATCAGGGCCATTTCTAGCGAAGCGGTGGTTATAGATGCGTAGGCAGTTTTTCTAGACTCGCTCAATGGCGTTGCTGCTGGAATTAGAAATGCATACCAGAGCGCAGATGCATACTGCAATAGAGGAAAACATATCGTGGTGTACAATTTGCGGAAGGGCATAGGAGAACGAAATTCTCTAGACATTCTGCAAACACAGCCTACAGTGCGAATACCCCTAAAAGAAACACGCTTAGGATGAGCAGAAAATTGTAAGGAGCTATAAAAAAACACCTAGATCACTGATCCCAGAAACCTTACAAAAGGGCACATAACTGACAGCATATGAAAATGGCACACTAGATGTTTTTCAAGTGAAACTCATGACCTTGGTTTTTGAAAGATTTAAGGAGAGGTTACTGCTCCTGCACCATTCAGAAAAGAACACAAATAAGATTATAGGAATGTCCTATCGACCCCTGAAAAAATTTAATAATAATGATAATAATATTAATCAATCCATCAATCAAAAGTTTATTTAACGTGCTCAGGAACAATTGTAATGGCTTTACTGGCGCACTGAAAGAAATAAAAGAAACAATAAGGAGACTCTAGAGAAAAACAACTAATAAAAAAAACAAATGCCGAAATTCATAATAAAATATCAGGGATAAAAAACGCTATAAAATTGCACATATGCAACTATAGGCACGCAAAACCAGAAAAAAATACCAACAGTGTACGACACTATGTTAGTACAGTGCAAAGCTCGGAGCAGAACAGCGACTGGGAGCTGTGAAAAACATCGAGCTCTAAAAAGTAAGCATTGTAAGACGTTGTATCCTGTCAGCGGCCGAATGTTCACAGAGGCAGGCGGTTACATGAAAAGGTCTATTCTCTCTGGTCAGCTTACGTGGAATTCGGAAATTAAGACAGTTGAGCAGTACAGGTCAGGATATGATACCATGCACAAGCTGAAAAAGAAATAACAGATCAGCGCGTTTTCTCCGGCAGTGTAGTGATGGCAGTGATAGTGATCCAACAGTGCCAATGCAAGAATCATGGCCATTTCTAGCGAGCCTATGGTTATAGATGTCCTGGAATTTTTTCTGGACTCGTTCAATGGCGTTGCCGCTGGAATTAGAAATGCCATTCCAAGTCACAGATGCATACTCAACTTGAGGAAGACATATCGCGGTGTACAATTTGCGGAAGGGCATAGGAGAACAAAATTATCTAGACATTCTGCAAACACAGCCTAGGGTGCGAAGACCCCGCAAAGCAACACGCTTAGCATGAGCAGAAAAGTGTAAGGTGCTATCAAAAACAACACCTAGACCATTGATCTCACAAACCTTACACAACGACACAGAATCGACAGAATATCAAATGGCACACTAGATATCTTTCGAGTGAAACTCATTACCTTGGTTTTTGAAATAATCAGGGAGAGGTTATTGCTCCTGCACCATTCAGAAAAAGAACACAAATCTGATTCCAGCAAGCGACAGTCGATAACTGAATGAATTGCCTTAAATATCTTTATCTCATCGGCATACAAAAGGAACGAAGAATTCCGAATGACAGAAGGAACTTCATTAACATAAACTAAAAAGAGGAGTGGGCCCAGCACCGTCCCGTGAGGAACCCCACTAGTAGCTTTGTAGAAAAAGGACGTTTGGCCATTTATGGCAACATGACATGATCTATGAGGAAGACAGCTATGCAGGAGATTCACTATTGAAGAATCAACGTCGAAATGCGCAATCCACAAGCAGCGAATGGCTGACAACGTCAAAAGCTTTGCTAAGGTCACAGTAAATAGCGTCTACCTGTCCTCTCTGCGGTATAGGCGTGGAGACTTGCATCATGAAACTGGCATGATTAGTGACAGTTGAGCGGCAGAGTAAAACCCGTGCTGATTCGCAGTCAATGAATTTTTAACATCAAAAGATAATATTTTGTGAAGACCAAGCTCAAAGTTTTTTGATGCGGCACTAAGAAGGGAAACAGGGCGGTAGTTCGAGACGTTACTTTTACAGCCGGTCTTAAATACTGGGAAAACACAAGCATTTTTCCACATGCTAGCAAAATTTGAAGCCTGCAGACACTTATTAAATATGGACGTCAATACTGTTACAAGTATACTGCCATAGGCTTTTAGTATGGCTGAGGGGATGCCATCTGGGCCAGCTGAAAAGGATGGTTTCAAGCGCTTAATGCATTCTGAAATGGAATCTTCATCTAGCGACACAGCATCAGCTGTGTCGCTAGATGAAGATTCATAAAGTAATAATAATAATAATAATAATAATAATAATAATAATAATGTAGCGTGCCTACAAGGAACTGAGACATAAGACACATTGTCTCCATTAGACGGCTGTCCGTCCGCCCCTTTCTTCCTACGTCTTCTTCGCTTCTCCCCTACTCCACTTCGTCTTCTTTCATGCATTCAGCGCAGACCGCTTCATTCTTCGTGACTTCTTTGATTACACCTTCTGGTGTAATATTTGAATACGTTTCCGATGGAGGCACTGTCGATTTGACCCCGGGCTCCAGTATACTAAACGTTCTTCTATAAGAGGTTGCGGTGCTCGCGAAATACATGCTGGTACTAAGGTGTGCACACACCGCAGAAGGTCATCAAATGTTCTTCGATTATTGAGTTGTATTTGACGGCGAACATCTACGCAGAGGCCTTGCGTTACCAAAGCTACCACTGCAGATGACGGGAGATTTGGTTCTGCGTAATGCAGAAGGCGGCGCTTCTCAGGACAGTACTCTAGCAAAGAACCATTAGTATATGTAAAGCATAGTGCCTTGTCCCATATTTCTACAGCGTTGCCTTGGAAAGTCGCCAGAAAGCTTCTTTTCCTCAGTTTCCAACACGTTAGTGTTTTATCCATAAGTTGAACATCGTACCATTTTCCGGCTATGGGACCTAGATAACGGCGCATATGCAAAATCTTTGTGTCGTCATTTTCCCACACGTTCTTGTCACATGCGTACTCAAAAAAAAAAAAAAACCACATCCAACAGTCCGCACTCGGCGAGTAGCAGAGTGCGGACCACAATATTTCGTGCTGTTCTTTCTTGACTAATCGACTTGGCCAACCCTCGCATTAGCTCAGTTTGTGCAGCATGCATCGCTGTTGTTGCATAATGTTTGCTAAAACCAAGCTCACCTTCTCGGAAGGCGTTTACTTCTTGAGGGAACCACGGCGAATAGGTTCCAGAACGAGTTCGCTCAGTGTCTGAAGCTGCAGATTAACGCTTACAGATCTTGTTTGCATTAGGGCTTGACGGCTCATCGAAGCTTCTTGCAGCACAAAGTCGATAAGGTCGGTAGAGCTAATTTCACGAGGAATGTCCATCGCTGGCTCTCCGTGCACTTGGTACCGGGTGAAGGCAAGGCACTCCGATGACGCTTCGTCTATGAAGAAGGTAATCCACATACTTGTATCTTCAAATGCTGTCGGCTGCACCAAAATGTAGCGTTCCTACAAGGAACTGAGACATAAAACACATTGTCTCCATTTGACAGGTGTCGTCCGCCCCTTTCTTCCTACTTATTCTTCTTCGCTTCTCCCCTACTTCACCTCTTCTTCTTTCATGTATTCAGTGCAGACCGCTTCAAATAATAATAATAATAATAATAATAATAATAATAATAATAATAATAATAATAATAATAATAATAATAATAATAATAATAATAATAATAATCACGTGCCAGACTAAATATGATAGCTTGCGCCATATCTTAACACAAACCATAGCGAGTAGATACCGTACCGCGTGTGGCCAGCAAAGATAAATTTTCGCAACTCTTCAGCCTGCAGATTGACTGATTTCTGGGCTTTTACGTCCCAATAGTGCAATTTTTTCTTTTGAGAGACGCCATGGGGTCGGGCTCCGGAAATTTCAACAGCCTGGTGTTGTTAACCTCCGGTCACGCCTCACAGTACACGGGCTTCAATGCTTCGCCTCCATCGAAATGCAGCCGCAGTGACCGGGAGTCGATCCCGCGACCCTCGAACCAGCAGCCTTGTGTCATAGCCACATGAACCGTGGCTCGCCTGTGTATCATCACAGCTGATCTCTCCATCTGCTTTTATCATGTCCTATATCATGTCCTATGTCCTGATATGGCAGTTGCGCGCTGTCCGTCTCTTCCCTTGTTCTTTCGCGCAGGAAATACTCCGCCTCTTAGTTTAGCATAGCTGGCAGTAACTTTTCATCTCTATATTTTCGTAGCTGCATTGCAAATATAGATTTGTTATTTGAGTCCCTTTTCTATGATTAATATAACTATGTAAGTGAAAAATCTGCCTACCATGTTGTTCCTTTTCGCGCGCGGAAAAAACGCGCTGTTTTACACTTCTCTCTCTCATGCGTTTAGACTGTATTGTTCTGCTTTTAGTTTATAATTTACTGCTCTGCTGTTGTTTATTTCTTATTGTTTTCAAGTTTGTATCTTTGTATACGTATACTTTACGAAATGCCCCTTACTCAATGCCTCCCATGGGGCCTGTAAGCTACCTTAAAATAATAATAATAATAATAATAATAATAATAATAATAATAATTGGCTGAATCACGTCTGGGAAGCACCACTTCATTTGAAATTTTGATTAGCCTGAGCCGTCCTATTGACTCAAGGACAAAACACAAGCCGGGCAAGCATTTAGATTTTGCCGAGAATATGCCATTGTATCACCGAAATACTGGAAGTGAATACATACACCGTGCCTGATCATATACGGCTTTCTGCAAGTTTGCTGGTAGTACACTTTCATCGCGGGTGCTGCATTTCAATGGAGGCGAAATTTTGAGGCTCGTGTGCTGTGCGATGTCAGTGCACGTTAAAGTACCCCAGGCGGACTGAATTTCAGGAGACCTCCACTAGGGCGACTCTCATAATCAGAGCTGGTTTTAGGACGTTAAACAACACAAATCAATCAATCAATCAATCAATCAATCAATCAGTCCACTTTCACAAAGTCGTGTGATGGCTATATTTTTCTTTTTTTTCTTGTTTATATGTCCGCAAGTACAGGTTCTTCGATATTTTCATATGTTTAGTCATGAAACCCACTCACACATCAAATGCAGCTCATATTTAAGAAAGTGTACAGGCGCGAGCAAAAGTATACAGACCAAAGGCATCGCGTAGCTCACAGGCTCTTCGCTACACTTCCGTCACGTCAGCAGAGACCGACAGCAGCGCTAGGTGCAAGAAGTATCCCTCCTTAAATCTAGGGCCTGTCTGTTGTTCCAACTGTGAACAACTATTTTCCACCTTTCTCTTTCTAACGCTAAGCTCTCTTCGGCATCCGAATCCAAGGGTTTATATAACGATAGCGCTTCGCGCAACTGATATCTCTTCATCGGCCCACCGGTCGATGCAGGCCGTGACGGCTGTGATACCGCTACCAAGGCAGATATGTGGCGTTCTTACCGCCGACGAGCGCTGTGCGTGGAAACAGCAAACTAACAATGCGGTGCGCGGCACTGCAAAATTGACATGCTAGCGGGTAGCGAGTAGACTAATTGCCGGTGGAGCTCTCCGGTGGCCGTTAGGCGGCGTTCCGCTAGGTGGAGTGGAAAGCCAGTTTGGCACGCGCTCGCGTGGTCCGTATACTTTTGCTCACGCCTGTACCTTTTTATTTGTATATCTTTGCAGCAAGCTTTTTCTGTTCAGTTACGGATTTATATCTTTGTTCCTCAATTATTACAAAAATTGTCCGCGCTCATCTAATGCATGCTGTGTCAGTTGAGATAAGTAACGACTGCAATGCTATGACAACCGAACTAATAACTTGTACATAACTAGCGCGCGCAGGATGGTGAGGTGCCAGCGATGAAATGACCATCGTGTAGAACCAAAGGAGTAAAGATTTTATATTGTAGACGAAATAAAGAAGGGGTGACAAGAGCCAGAATTGTGGGAACCTTAAGCTTGCCCTTAAGAGTTGAACGCGATATCGATGTTTCGTCCCACTCTCACCGTGTTCTCTTCTGCTACCCAAGGTTTTTATTCGCCTAACCACGTTATTCTCAAGACACCACTTGGAAGGAACTGCGAGTTCCCTGCGTTACTGCCTGTCCTTCATCGTCGGCTTTCACTATTTGACATAAATGCAGTGCAGCTTCTGCATCTCTCACGCAGTCTCTTACTGGCTGAATGGAACTCAGCAAATATCAGACTAACACCACCGTAATAACTAAACCATTTCCTGCATCTACTCCCGGAATCAGTACTTCCTCAATATCAGTCATCGCTTCTTTGTGGACTTTGGCTAGAAGTTGCCTTCTCAAAGGAATACTGCGCATTAATTGAAGAGACCGACAGTGCAGCATGATGTGCGACACCCATGAAACCCTCGACCATTTGCTATGCCACCGTCCGTGATTTGACGCACAAAAGGAAAGCACTTGCTCACACGATCAGCAAAAAGTACTTGATCAGTAAAACTTCACATGTATAATGAAAAAAGAGCCTACTGCATGCCAATGTTTTTTTTTAATTCTCGATGACTCCAGTCAGCCATTCACATGGATGATATTCCTTTTGTGACATGTTGAATTTCTCAAAGTGTTTTTATCTGTGTGCTCCCATTTTCACATGAAAACATCCGCATGAGACATGACCTTCTGGACAAGAATATATGAATACTTCTCATAACTCTGGGTTGAACGTGCCAAAAGCACGTCATGATTTCGAGCCACGGTTTAGTGGAGGGCTTTAGATGTTTTAACCAACTGTAGTTCCTTAACGCATACTTAGATACTTAAAAACTAATACCTTCTACTCATGAAAACTGCGACCGCTGCGGCCGGAATGGGGCTCGTGTCCTCCGGCCGAGCAATCAACCGCGAAAATCAGTACGTCATCGCGGGCGATATTAATAAGAGGTACATAAATTCCTTGGGTTCAACGTCTAAAACCATACTATTATTATTCGAGCAGCCGTATTGGAGGGCTCCATAAGTTTAGACCACATGGGGTTGTTTAACGTGCAACAACATCGCCTCCAACAAAGCGCAGCCACCATGACCGGGATCCCATCTCCCGGCCTTCGGATCAGCAGCCGAGTATCATAGCCGCTAGCGCACAGTGGCGGGGCGAATACTGACGAGCGTTAGAAATGCGAAAATATTACATACCACTGCAAATATTTAAAGGAAATCTACAGCAATGAGATATAACTGTTTTACTGTACCGCTTGGATCAGGCGGGAGTGCTTTGTCGTATCCTGGGCGATCTGCAATAGAACAAGTTTTAGCTGGTTATATCGGACCTGGTTTTACGCACATGGTTGAAGAAAAGCTTTTCCTGTTTCGGTTAATTAACAGCCTGGAATGCACTTGAGACTGTGGGATAACGTGTACGATTGCCACACATTTCCCCTGAATATTACTGGGGCAAATTTCCCAACTTTTCTATGAAAAAATGAATCCACTGAAAAAACGCGGGCTTCAAGGTAATGCGATGTCTGTAACGTGTTCTTAAAATTTTTAAAACACAGGCGAATGTGATGGAAACTGCTCCCTCCTGCGCTTTTTGTCTGCACTATCTGATACCCTATTCCTTCGTGCGCACTGGGACGTCACCGCTTATTCTACTTATAGCTAGCTCGTCATCGTCGCAGAAGTATGACTATATTTACTCCACCAGAACATGTGTGGCTATTGTTGAAAAAGGCGAGAGCAGTATAATTGTATGTTTCACCGGTGCAAATATAAAAGCAACATATGTATGTGCATTGAACTTAAGAAGGGAAAATTGAAAACGTACACAACACACGCAATTTTCACCGACCATGCGTAATGGACTGCGACCCAAAAACCATTTCGCGAAAAGGGACCGACAGAAGAAAAAACATTCAGCTCCGCTGCGCTGACACCTGGGAAAGCGCAAAGCACGCAGTGACGGACCGGTGTTTTCCACTGGAACGCGTCTATCGCTGCTAATGGGCAGTGAGAGAGAGACGACAGTTTTTGTTTGAACTATATACAGAGGGAGGCTAGGATCAGATTGCCTGCGCTGCAGAGCCGCCGCTGCTTGCTGGACACGTACAGCTTTTTCGGCCCTGCGTCAGCATTCTCTTGCGGGTGAGAGCGCTTTCCGCTCCTTCCGAGCTGCCCGTAGAGCGTTCATCGTGGAAAGAACGTCAAGAACTTTTCCAGAACGAACGAACGTCGTTCGCTTGGTTCGCTCTCTCGCGCCACACGTCGCCAGAGAAGCACCGGCGGCCCGCTGCTGCTGAGGCGGTGGCGTCCTCTATTGTGCTGAACCAGCGTTTTCAATTGAGAAATGCACACACACTATCTCACGGCACTG
>JABSTT010006084.1:0-15120 GCA_013339685.2 Hyalomma asiaticum | reverse complement strand
TATGGTACCATGTTCAACGTCGACGAAATTGCAGTCGAGATCTATGTTTACATCCCTTGCGCGTTTCGTTTTACAGATGCATGCCAGTATAAAGATCGTTACGTTCAGGATCCACTCAATGTGGAAAATGATTGCAAAAGAGTAACATGCCATATGTCTGATAGGACGCTGACAGTTGAAGAGTAAGTGTTATATTTTTTACTCTTGCAGCCTAGCGTTTGTTAACCTCCAGCGCAATGTCATGTCTCGCATCATTAGTGTTATTCGCAGCACTATCCCAAGTGCCCGAGAAGTATTTCCATGAATTTGTAATCTTTCATAGAACATCTCAGATTTTGTGGGACAAGTGGGACTTCGTGGTGCTGTAGAAGATGATGACGTCACCGTATAACGACACGATGTGGGCGCCTGTGAGTGTAAAGCGGTGACGGCAATGTAAGAAAGAGAACAAACACCTCAGGAGGTTCAAAAGTTGTCACCGTTCGTACCAACAGCAAAAATTATTTCTATTTACGGAGCAGCAATGAGTGCCCACGTAGGTACATTAAGCAATACAAAGAAAGTATCTGTTTTGGCTTGACCTGTTGACTTGAAATTAGGTTTCGCTTATTCATTAGATGGACCCGAAGCGCGGCCACACACTTTAAATGTTACTGCAATTAGGCGAAAGTCGAGCAAGCCGACTCCAAGCGCGTGCTACCTCTAGCCTTCATACTACGACATCCCCCAACATTACAAGGTATATCCCGAAGAACAGCTGACATTTGTCCATCCGTGATGGTCAGATGTCAAGCTGTGCGCCGCATTGAACGGGTGGCGGTACGTGGTGACGGCTGAGATAGGAACTCAATTATCGAGACTATCCAAGTGTCCCGACGCTGCTCAGATGGCATGTCAGCGTGTGCAAGCGACGCCGAATCGTAGCTGGAAACGAAGGCGGTGCCATAGTCATGGGGAATTGGAGAGCGGGAAAGAGCGCCGATATCTGAATGTCTGCGACCGGACCTCTTGACCGGTCCTGTACTGCCGCAACCACTTATCTGATGGACGAAAATGGCTGCTTGTGATTCCTCGCCATCTACGTGCCGGCATCTGGGCCTGCTTTCACGCGGAACCGCAATGTGCCTACGCCGGTATAGAGTAAAAACATACGCATGCCAGCGGCTGCGGTACTGTTGGCGTGTAATGTACCGCTTTGTTCAACAGTACGTACGTTCATGCTCCAAGTGCCAACGTCTGCAGAGCCCACCGCACGTGACCACTGGGCAGCTCCAGCTATTTCGTTGCTCCTCCCAGCGTTTTGATCGTATCGGAATTTATTTGCACGGCCCCCTTCCAAGGCAACCGCTGAGTGATTGTCGCTGTTGATCAGCTGACATGCTACGCTGAAACTGCCGGGCTGCCAGAGGCCGCAGCACGTGAAAACGGCTTTATTCATCCTCCACAAACTTGTTCCTCGCCACGGTGCGTCTCGCGAGCTACTCAGCGATCGCGAATTTACGTTCCCTTCTGAAGTCGTTGGAGCCCTCCTGCGTGAATGCAACGTTGTGTATCGGACAACCAGCGTATACCATCCAGAAACCAACGGAACGACTGAACACTTTAACAGCGCTGTGGGCGATATGCTCTCCATGTACGTGTCCGCTGACCGCACCAACTGGGACCGCATGTTAACTTTTGTCACTTATGCCTACGACAGCGTCACTCAGTCTACCAACAGCATTCCCGCCCTTCCTTCTCTACGGCCGCGAACCTTCCTCACTTATGGACACTGTTTTTCTGTATCGTACGGACACTTCAGAGTTCACGCCTCTATCTTAGCGTGCGCCCTGCTACCCTGCAATGTGCGTGCTCAAAATCCTGATGCCTCGAAAAAGTAAAATTTTCATACTTCCATTGCTCCTGCCCGTGTACATAAAGTGCCCTCGCAGTGCAGGCGAGGCATGCACACATGTTATCCGAAATCCTAGATCAATGACGTGCCATCTATTCCTTCTCTGTTCTGTATCCTTGCACTTCGACTCAGCATCGTAGTAGAACATCCCCTAGTGTCGCGCAGTTTCCAGAAAAGGCTCCAAGGGAAACTGCATGCTAATACAGCTAGCATAAACAACGGCGCGAAAACGCAGACGGTGAGGTGATGTGGTGGCGCCTGCTTTTCGCTCGCAAGGCGGCGGCGATCAACTATGGCCATGATGGCAAGCTATACTGCGCCGCTTATCGGCGAACCACGTTGACGCACGGCAGCCGGAGAAAGTTGGGAAAATGGCTTGCCGACCCATTCTCCAAACGGCGAGGAAATTTCTTGACGTGCGCAAAGCAAACCGCCTGCGCACGTCTGCCTGAGAACGTAGGAGCTTGACAAGCCGTCTTCCCGCTATTGTGAACGCGCCCTTACAGCGCACATTGGGGACACCAGAAACATCGGGGACGGAGGACATGACGGGTCCCTAAAAAACTCCGCGGTTAAAAGAAGAAACTTAGCACAGGGGAACTAACGGATTTCTTTGTACGCGAACTTACTTTCGCAGGTGTGCCGAAAACAGATTTCCACTTTGTTGCGCATCACGCACTTGCAATGGAAAAAAGAGTAAGTAGAAGAATTTTTTAGCAGTGTACTTGAATGCCTGTGGCTACACGATCGGCTGTATTTACTGTAACGAAATTTGTGGTTGAAGCTTAGTAATTGCCGCTGTGTCAATATATAACCTTAAGAATACCAAACAGTGGTACTTAACGTGACTGCAGTGGTAAAAGCGACATTTGAAATGATATTTACCGATGTCACTTTCACAGTATCTAGAGCCACAGCCTGCCAGATGCAGGTGCTGCGCACCCTCCTGGTGTCAACCGATAAAACTGCTGACCGAAATAACCGTCATAGAAGTAAAACTACTAACCTTGCTTTACTGCTTTGCTTACAGGCAGTAACTAAATTGTGAACGTAGTGAGGTTGCTAATTGGGAAGTTAGTACATGCTCTTATCACCTAGCTAGTGAATGTTGCGACCAGAATTCACTACCTCGAAGTTAGGAAGTACGCCTTCTTTTCAAGCGACGCTTGTTATGCGCCACAAGTGCCGACCACGTGACGCGTGCGTAAGAAAAGACCACGGTAAAATGGCAAGTTGGGCCAGTTGGTTTGTATTCATGTTAAAGATACATAGAGCGAAACGTAAGACAAGGACAAAAGGCGGAGGGAAACGCCAACACGACGATGGCTCTGATCTGATATTTTACTGAAAAAAAGACAAATTGACGAACGACAAGGCGCGGGCCCGTAACACGGACAAGCTCATAATAATAATAATAATAATAATAATAATAATAATAATAATAATAATAATAATAATAATAATAATAATAATAATACATCATTTCTCGGAATTTTCGCAAAGGAATGAAGAATAGATGAAAGAACGAAGGAATCAACGAAAGAAATATAAGAATACATGGAGGCATAAGAGAATAAATAAATAACTAAATAAATAAATAAATAAATAATAAATAAATAAATAATAAATAAATAAATAAATAAATAAATAAATAAATAAAAGCCTTTCAGGCGAGCACGCCCCAAGCTTTGTTTGCCGGCATTTTGCCGATAGTGGAGTTGCTCCTAATTTTTTGCAAAGTCGTAAAAGTACACAAGAAGTTTATGGTGTTGGTCTTGGGGTGGACTAAATGTACCGTGCAGAATGAGCTATGCACGGAGGGCGTACAGGGAAGCGGAACCCCTACATACGCGCGCACGCGGTTTCAGTGGCATGTAATTTATAAATAGGTTCTCAACACGCGCTGAAATGGGTGACGCCCTCATTTCCTGAGGCTGCGGTATGAAAGCAAAGCCAAGTTGTTATTTTGCTTAGCTTCTGGGTAGATTGACGACATAGCTATAAGAAACGCAATAAAAGAAAATACGGAGAAGGGCAGTTGGTAAACATTAACTGGGAAGCAATAGGTTCGAAGCGCACCAAGAAAGATAAAAAAAGGGGTTGAGAATTTGTTGTCAACTACCGTCTTCGGTAGTTGACAACTCCGTCTTCGTGCCGTTCACAACTCTCGGTTCATAGTGATTTAGGTTATAGGTAATACTCTGACAAAAACATATCGTGCAAGATGAAGTGGAAGAAAATGCTTTTTTAATTAATGTGTCCATATGAATCTGTGTCTGCAAATTAGTTGGAATTACGACGACACTTTGTTGTGAGCATGCTGTTTCTCAACAAGTGGAGCTTGAAATCCTTCGTCACGGTGTTTTCACCGAAGTTGTCTCGAACATTCTCAATATGGATTTCATGGGCATGACGAATACTCCACATACGAATAAAGAATGAACAATATTTGTTCGGTTTAGTTTTATGAGTTGCTGACCCAAACTGAAACTAATGTTTAAGCAGCAGTTTATGTGACTGTACACTAACTACGTTGGAGTATTTAGGGATTAAGGACCTTACTCGGCGAAAATAAATGTTTAAGGAAAACTTGCCATCTACATTTCCAGCTATCATCTACGGCACTATTACCTATTACACTGCGGAAGGAGCTGCAGGTGAGTTCCCATTGATACTTTTCTAACACTTGTTTCATAACACTGCTTTTTTGCATGCAGTAAGAAAGTCAAGTAACGATCACTCTGTTAGAACAGGGTATCAATATTCACTCACAACCTGAGAACACCTGTATGCACTAGCCATAAAACCGTGGTATGCGTAATCTGTTTCGTCGCTAAAGGGTCATGGTAGCTTGTTTCTTTTTGGAGTGTGAGTACTTTTTATCGGCATATGCACATGTTATATTCGTATTGTAATATCGGTATTCTTCGTTTCTGCCTAAAATTATTTGTTCTGCCGAAGCATTTAAGTCATTGTTACGCCATATTTTTCTAACGTTTAAGTCATGGTGTCTAACTGAACCTGAAGCCGAACCACAATATTTGCCGGAACTAAACGCTGTTCTCGAAACGATGTTCTCGGAATGTGTTTGAAGCCGAAAAAGTATTGGTTCGTACAAGGCGGCTGAAACGTTACGCTGCCGCAATCTTCCAGCATCGGATCATTTCTAAAATATTTACCGGCCTTATTTTCCGTTGTCTTTAACGTGTTTATTTGAATGATTTTTTTCCTTAAGAATGTTTCTTCGCTTTTATTAGGAAACTAACCGTCAAAGCTAGCGCACTTGGGCCTACAGGAGGAGAGCACTAAGATATATACACCTTGTGGCGACACAATCTGCGCCTATTTCCGCGCAGCCGTGTCATCCAGCCCACCGGAACCCGGCTACACGCTGCACCGAGTGCCCGATAAGATGCAGTGCTATCGCAGCGTCACTGGAGGTGGGCGTCACCGACGGTGGCTACATAAGCGGGCTGCCCACATCGGAAACTTCTTACCTTTCGCCACCCGGACGAGCGTAGCCTCGGTATGCTCGTCCGCGGCAGTCGCTTACTGAATAAACACTTTGTTATGTTATTATGTGGGATTCGTGCTTCGACGGACCCGGCATCCCACATCTGGTGACCCGGAAAACCGAACGCATCGCACCGTCATGGCCGACCAAGACGCCATTGCCGCTCTTCGCCGACAAGTGCAACAGTTTCAGGAGCAACTGCAGGCGCAGCAACTGTTAATTAACAAGCAAGAGCAAGAGCTCCAGGAACGGCAGCGCCAACTCAACGAGCCCATGCATCAGCACCGTGGCGACGCCCCCGCGACCCTGGCCGTTTCTAACCGCTCCAACGATGAGGTAAGAACCCCTGCAGACGGAATTCCGCACGTTGATACACACGACGTCTGGCACGTCGACGTCAAGCTTCCGCCGTTTCGGGCGAACTCACCGGACGTATGGCTCGCCCAAGTCGAGGCCCAGTTCTCGCTGGCGCGTATCGCAGAAGACCGGACCCGCTACAATTACGTCGTCGCCCAACTGGACGACCATTATGCCAAGGAGGTGCGAGATATCCTTTCCAACCCTCCAGTGACGAACTTTTACGAACACCTGAAGACTGAACTCATCCGACGCCTGTCGCTCACGGAAGACCAGAAGGTACGTCAGCTTCAGTCCGCAGAACTTGCAGATCACAAACCATCGCAGTTCCTCCGCCACATGCGCGCTATCGCGGGAAACTTGGCAGTGCAAGATTCTTTCCTGCGAGCCCTTTGGCTTCAACGACTTCCACCACACGTCCAGGAAATTCTGCGGGCTCAGGTTGCACTACCTCTCGACCAACTTGCCGAGATCGCTGACCGCGTCATCGAGGTCTATTTGCCACAGTTGTCGCCCACCATCCAGGCTGTCACAGCACCGCTGAACACCTCAGAGCTCGTACGCCGAATCGACGACATCACCCGTCAGCTGGAATCTATCCAAGGGCGCTTGGATGAACTCCCACGTCGTCCAAACCGCTCCAATAGCCACGACCGCGACGCCGACTCGTGTCGTAGCGACAACGGCCGCTGCTACTACCATCGTCGCTTCGGTGACTCGGCCCGGAAATGCCAACCACCCTGTTCAGCCGGAGGTGACGGGAAACTTAAGCGGCAGACCGTTAAGACTACCGCGAGCTGCGAACTGGCAGGCCGTCGCATCTTTATCACCGACCAAGCGGTTCCTCATCGACACTGGGTCTGACATCTGCTGCTTTCCGCGAGCATACCTGCACGACAAACGCCCTTGCACGTCGTTTGAGCTTAGTGCAGCGAACCACTCGAGCATCAAAACCTACGGCTCACTCCGCCTTAACATCCACCTGAAAAACCTACGCCGAGAATTCCCATGGAACTTCGTCATCGCCGACGTCGCAGAGCCCATCGTCGGGTCAGATTTCTTAGCGTACTACAACCTTCTACTTGACTGCCGACATGACCGACTTATTGACGCCACAACAGGACCATCCTCGCCAGGCCAGCGGACGACCATCCAACATCCCAGCATCAAGGTGCTTGCAGTTGAAGGTCAGTCACCGTACCACGCAATTCTCGCAGAATTTCCCGACCTGACTAGACCTAGCGGACGTCCTCGCGAGGTGCGCCACACAACCGTCCACTACATCCGCACTACTCCCGGCGCTCCGGTCTCCTGTCGCGCCAGTCGCCTCGCTCCGGAACGCCTGCGAATCGCCCAAGCCGAGTTCGAAGCCATGCTCCGTGAAGGAATTGCGCGCCGCTCGGAAGGACCTTACGCCTCACCACTTCATCTGGTGCCGAAGACCGATGGCTGGCGACCCAGTGGAGACTACCACGCCCTTAACGCCCGCACCATCCCCGACAGGTACCCAGTCCGTCACATACAGGACTTTTCGCATCGCTTACATGGCAGTACCGTCTTCTCGGTTGTTGACCTAGCAAAGGCGTACACCCAAATTCCCGTCAACCCGGACGACGTCCCAAAGACTGCAATCACCACACCGTTCGGCTTATTTGAATTCCCTTTCATGAGTTTCGGCCTCCGGAATGCGGGACAAAGCTTCCAACGGTTCATCGACGACGTCGTTCGCGGCCTAGACTTCTGCTTCGTCTACCTGGACGACATTCTGATATTCTCTCCCAACGAAGAGGTCCACCGCCAGCACCTACGTAACCGTGGATTTTAGACAGAAAGAAGGAAGAAAGAAGAAAAGGAGATGGAAATGAATAAAGAAAAAGAGGAAATAGGAAACAGGAAAAGAAAGGAACGAAATAAGGAGAAATAAATAGGGAGAGAAATGTAGGAAGAAAAGAGTGACAGACGTATAGAAAAAAAAAGAAAGAAAGAGAAAAAGGCACGCCTTCGCCAAGTTTCACTTGCTCCCCCTCAGTTTCTAATAGCGGAAGGGCTAAGGAGTTCTTTTTAAAAGCTCCTTGAAGTTGGGAATGGCCCCAGAACTTTTTTCCCATGACCAGAGTCTGCAGCATCACAGTTTTACCTGCACTTTGTTGCGGGAAGACGCGGTCTGACTTAACAAAATTTCAGCGCTCCTTGGACGTTAAGTTGTAATGTCGTCGTTGAAATTCGGTTTATTGGCTGGCATTTTTTTTATTGTATCTTTGAAATAAACGTGACAAAAAACATCGCAAACACTCGTTTGGTCCCATAGCCTAGCTGGCTAGTGACGGGACCAATTATATGACATACCTATGTAATTATGCAAGCGGTTTCGACAGTGACAAAAACATGATTGGATAGATATTTAAAAAAAGAGAACTACATGATTGAATTATACAGGAAATAGCAGCATACAAAATACCCACTTATACAATTGTACATTTAAAAATTGATCATGAAGCGCTTTATGGCCACAGGAAAATTTTTCGCCTTACTTCAGTCGGTATGGAATTCCCAACGAGAGCCCCGTTAAATTCTATGAGTTTTCGACCGTACGCATTTCTGGCAACCGGTAAATTGAAGTAGTTGTTTGCTGCAGCCCTTGTACAGCGCGCGGGTAACGTAAAGATGCTTAATGGGAATGGGTACACATGTTTTATTATTCTGTGCACTACATCAGCAACACTGGCCACGTGAACAGAGTCTAGCATGACATTGGTTGAGATCGGTGACCGACCTTCATCGGATGAAGTTTGGTGCGCGATCGAAACCTCAATAAATATATAAGAGCGTCACGACGACGATAACCTCGTACGCATGTCTCTATAATTGCGCTCGCAATAGAAACAAAAATTCTTAGCATATGCAGTTTAATGAGACACTTAAAAAGGCGTTGCTGCATATAGCAGGTTTTGTCCGAGCCCTATTTTTGTGTACTGGCGACCTCTCCAAATCTATGCTCTTTTTGTGTGAATGTGAGGGGCTGAAACATGTAATCCAGCCGACGCAAGCGTAGTGGCGTTTCAGTGAGGATACTATTAATCTTTTTTTTCTCAAATTACGCAGGTGCGATTTCGCCATCCAAAGCACTGGGCCTGGTTGCACATTGGAGTTCAAGAACGGAAGCAAACCTTATCCTGACTGCTGCCTAAGGAAAGTTTGCCGATATTATTTCTCCACTCGCTTTCCCGGCTCCTACATTGCCCCTTCCCCACTTTAGTCAGTTTTGCGCCACTCTCCTTTAATTTGCTATGTTTAGCATGGTATCAGTTGAAAATAAAGACGTAATGTTGGCGCAAGCTGTTCTGTTTTCAACACTGTCTTGTCCTTGCGTATTATACTGAAGTCGGCCTCAATGCTTAGCTTAGCGTCTTGATATATGAAAGATAACGCCCGCTTCTAAACTAGGTTTAGCGAGAAGTAGGGCTAAAGGAATTGAAAGGCCCGATGAGGGTAAGGAGGGGTAAAATGAGACACGGGCAAAACGCGACGTTTTGAATTCGCTGCCATTCCTACCTAAAACAAGCCCATCCCTTCCTTTGTTTTTCATTGCCTCAATAGGTACTGGTAATTATGTGCTCCTCTTGAAGTAAAACTTAGCCCTTCTTCGAGGATTTCGTGCTGAACAACAACAACAACAACAACAACAACAACAAAAAAAAAAAAAAAACAGAAAGCGTCGTCGTTGTCACTGTTCTCATGACCTGAAAGAAATGGGTTAAAATATGCTTGACAATATTTTCGGGACCGTGTATGGACGTGCTCCAGCGTCATTACAGCAGCATAAGTATTCATATTGTTGCCTTGTGTTGCCGACTAGGAGCTGCCAGTAGCTCTCTAAGTACCGTGGGCTGAAGGAAAAGATTTCAAATAAGGCATTTAATTGAATGGAGTAAAAGAACCGCAAGGCTCTTAGTAAGATGGAGGGTTTTGTTTGAACGCGAAGCATTTCTTGGCGCACTTCAACAAATTTATCTACTCAGTATCTACCTATCTAGCCGCATATGTCTCTGTCCTCTCCTGGTCATCCCATTCACTTGTTATACACCAAAATTGGCATGATAGGGTGCAAATGTATGCAGAACGTGAATGATTTATGCTGACGTCGCTAGCACGATACACTTGTAATGTACATCATGATTTTCCATAAGACGCTCGCCTGTGGCTCATGCGTGTCTTGCGAATGCGCCACAGGTAATTGAATGTTAATATTGCAGCCTATGTTATTCAAGGGGCAATAAATATCGGCACTTAGGATTTGGTGGGAATACACTTTGCATGGATTAAACAACAGATACTGTTTATTCTATTGTTTACTTCAAGTGCACACACATCAAGCACAGACACGCAGATTTGCTGTAATGGCCGTAGGCAAACGGCTAGGTGGTGAGGGAATGGAATTTAACCCCACGGTGCCAAGGAAGCACTCTTCTACTCGTTTACGATAGGCGGTTCCCACGAGAACGCGGTGGGTGTTAGCCGCTCTTGTGGCAATGTAATAAAGTACACATACGTATTACTATCACTAAACAGGCTATTTAACAGCTTTGCCCGACAGCAATGAGTACTCCAGAGAACGATGCTTATGTTATGCATTATGCATACGCGCGCACCGTATTGTCTTCGACAATACAAACGTCGGTCCACTCGCGTGCACAGACACTACAGTGCACCGTTGCACACCACAGTGCTGCCCACGAGCCTGGTAGGCCCACCTTACGCGCAAAGCAACTAATGTTTGCACTACAGCGCAGATGTTACCCGTAACATTTTCCTGTATGTCAAACAATTCGACACAGGCAATTTTCCCACTGATTGCTTGCATGACATTGGTTTCGAACAATGCGGGGCATCTGCAGAATTTTCTTAGTAAGCGATTTATTTCTTTATGCGCATTATTCATTAAAGACTACGTTTAGGAACATGCGGACGTTGTAAAAAGCGCTTTGAGAATGTTGGGAGGCACTCCCGTGACAAAAAAAAAGAAAAGAAAGAACGCAAAGGCGAGGGGCAACACTATATATAAGAAAGATTGCCGATGCTGCATCTGCAATAAGCTGTGGAGGAGTTAGCACCACAGGCAGAGTGTCGGAACGGAACGAAAAACGAAAACGAAAAACGAAAAAAAAAAAAAACGATATTTTTGACCGGAACGAAAACGTAACCGGAACGTCATTTATTATTTCGTCCCGGAGCAAAAACAAAATATTTTTTATCGTTTTTCGGTTCACGGGAAAACTTTGCGATCCGGAACAACCGAGGTCGTGCAACGTGAGCAACATCATCAACGGTCATCGCCCTCTTACTGGAAATGCTGGACAAGGAGCCGCGCCTTCAAAGAAGCACGAATGTGTTGAAATTTCGGGACGAGCGCAAAGAGCGGCAACCGGAGCTGGAGATGTTAGCACAAGTGGCCCTTGGTGTGCCAGCCACACAAGTCAGCGTTGAGAGGGCATTTTCGGCACTCAATTTCGTTTTGGTCAGAGCAGCGGTCTCGCTTATCGGCGAGTACACTTGATGACCTGCTGCTTCTGAAATCGTGTGCCCCCCTTGACGAAAATTCGGGATTCAAATTTGAGGAAAAATAAGTACCAAGTTTTTGTTCTGTCCTTGCTTCGAAACTTTTTGCGACTTCCCTCATAGTCACATCGTGGCTTTGGGACGTAAAACCCGAACAATTATTATTGCATTTTTATGTATTAATTCAGCATTTTTTGCTGTTTTTAAAAGATACTTTTAATACTAAGTGTTTTGTTCGTTTTTCTTATTGAAAAAAAAAACGTTATGAACCGTTACGGAACGTTTTCTTTTTGTTCCGGAACGAAAACGGAACGGAATTTTTTTCTGTGGAACGAAACGAAAACCGGAACGAAAAACATTTCGTTCCGACACCCTGACCACAGGGACTCTTTATGTTAAGAGACAATGAGCCTAACGTGTTCCTGAAGGCTAGGTGGCTGGACCTAGCCTTCAGGCAACACTTCAGCGAACGACACACATTTCTCGGAAGACACTGTATTGAACGCCCCAGCGCAATGCGCAAACGTGCCACAAACCAGGAGCGTCCGCAAAGGTGAAACTTTTCTTATGAAAAAATTTAATATCTTTCAGCAGAGAGTCTGATGAGTTTATGCATCAGGGTCACAAAAGTGTCTAATGACTGCCTGATGAACCTCCTTGTGTATTCCTGATGATAGTCTATTATGAATTTCAAAATATTTTTTTATAGAGCTCCTAATGCATCAGTTTCTTATGCGCTCCTTACGCACGAGTTTCTGATGCCTTCCTGACGCACAAGAGCTTGATGAGCTCCTGATGCACTATTATGACGTACTCCTGATGGCAGTCAGACTCTCTACTGAAAGACATTAAATTTTTTGATAAGAAAGGTTTCATCTAAGCGGACGCTCCTGGTTTGTGGCAGGTTTGCGCATTGCGCTGGGGCGTTCAATACAGTGTCTCCATAGAAATGTGTGTTGTTCGCTGAAGTGTTGCCTGAAGGCTAGATGCAGCCACCTAGCCTTCAGGCATTGCATTTTGGCCACTGTTATGCTATAGAGCTTCTAATGCTCAAGGTTCCGATCAACTTCAGATGCAATACTTGTGGCTGCTATCTGATGAGATGGAAGTGAATGTCTGCATTATCAACTCAGCGTAAAGACATAACAATAACTTCAATTCTTCACATTTATGCGAAGGCATGCTGACTAAACAGGTCAATGAACGTTTTTTTTTTTTGTCTTATGGCTTACTGCAGTCCTAATGCATATGAAATGATGGAGGCATTTCGAAACAAGCACTGCAGTGACAACCAGTCTATGTATAACGGGGCGATGAAGGGGCTAGCTGAATAATTTCGACATTTCATATGAATGCACTCTACTCACAAATCAAAATAAGACGTGCAGAGAGGTTTACAGAAGAAAGCGATGCGTAGAACAACACAATGTTGAGCTGGTTGATAGGAATCCGCTATAAACAAAAAAAAAAAAGGGGGGGGCGGGGCGGTGTGATGCACAAAGGCGTGCGGACACGGACACAAAAGATGTGGAACAGATAATAAATATTATACTGATAGTAGAGTCTGCAAACCGTTCTAACCTCGCCTTCACGCCTAAGTTTTTCTGCGACGATTCTACACGTCGCTTCCGCTTATTTGGTGCCTACATTCTATACACGCAGTCCTTCAATAGTTCCCTACAAGCATTTTCCCTTGCTTGTTTGACTAGTAACTTGCCTTGTTCTTGAAACATTTGTTGCCGTGCTTAAGCATTAAGTGTACAGCAGATATATGAAAAGCACGTAATATATATATATATATATATACTGTATATGCAAAAATAGCTTGGGTTGCCGCTAGTTTATAACAGAATTGACGATGCGCCTCTTAGAGAACGACGGTTTATTAGTCAACGTTTCGGTCGGAGCCCGACCTTTTTCAAGACATGTCTTGAAAAAGGTCGGGCTCCGACCGAAACATTGACTTAATAAACCGTCGTTCTCTAAGAGGCGCATCGTCAATTCTGTTATATATATATATATATATATATATATATATATATATATATATATATATATATATATATATATATATATATATATATATATATATATATATATATATATATATATAGGTAAATACAGCTTAATGGTTTGTTCTTGCTGCTCATGATACTTTGCCAGCATGCCGTCACAAATAGTACATTGAAGCTGTCTTATCTTGCGGACATTACATTTGAATTTTTCATGCTCTTTGCTTGAGAACTGAGCCCGTTCAACGCAGAAATGTAGTGTGAAACACGGCACAGTACGCGGCCAGCCATACATCAACATTGCTTGATCTTATTTCCGAGTGCCTTGAGCGGCACGACGAGATCATCATCATCATCATCATCGTCCTGTCTACGCCCACCGCAAGGCAAAGGCCTCTCCCATGGATCTCCAATTATCTATGTCCTGGGCTGACTGGGCCAATTTATCCTCTCAAACGTCATGATCTCATCTGCCCACCTAACTTTCTGCCGCCCCCTGCCACGCTTGCCTTCTCTAGGAACCCACTCTGTTGCCCTTAATGACCAACGGTTGTCTTGTCTTCGCATTACATGGCCCGCCTACGCCCATTTCTTCTTCTTAATTTCTGCTAATATGTCCCTAACACGCGTTTCTTCCATTACTCCGCTCTGTTATTGTCCCTTAAGGTTACACCTACCATTTCCCGTTCCATAGCTCGCTGCGTCGTCCTCAATTTAAGCTGAACCCTCTCAGTTAGCCTCCAAGTTTCTGCCCCGTATGTGAGTACCGGTAAGATGCAGCTGTTATACACTTTCCTCTTGCGAGACAATGGTAAGCTACCATTCATTATCTGACAATGCTTGCCGAATGCACTCCATGCAATTCTGATCCTCCTAATTACCTCAGACTTATGATTCGGATCAGGGGTCACTACCAGGCCTAAGTAGACATATTACAACTTCCAATGCCTCGCCAGCAACCTGAAATCGCTGTGCTCACGCAAGGCTATTGAACATTACTTTAGTTTCCCGCATATTATTTTCAGGCCCACTGTTATACTTCGCCTGTATAGGACAGTAATCATGCTTTGTAATTCATCTCTCCAGTTGCTTAGCAAGGCAATGTCATCAGCAAATCGGAGGTTACTGAGGTATTCCCCATTAACCCTTACACCCAGCCGTTCCCATTCCAGAGTTCTAAATAATTCTTGTAAAGATGCTGTGAATAACATTGGAGAGATTGTGTCCCCTTGTCTCACGCCCTTCCTTATAGGTATTTTGCTGCTCTCCTTATGGAGGACTATGGTGGCTGTGGAGCCGTTGTAGGTGTCTTCCAGTAGTCTTACGTAGTGCTCGTCGTCGCCCTGATTCCGAAATGCCTGCATGACTGCTGAGGTATCAACCGAGTCAAATGCTTTCTCGTAATCTATGAAGGCTATATATGGGGGTTGATTATACTCCGCGCATTTCTCTATCACCTGATTGATAGTGTGAATATGGTCTACTGTTGAGTAGCCTTTACGAAACCCTGCTTGTTCCTTAGGTTGACTGAAATCTAAGGTGGCACAAATTCTGTCAGCGATTACGTTGGTTAATACCTTGTAGACAACTGACAGTAAGCTAATCGGCCTGCAATTTTTCAAGTCCTTTGTGTCACCTTTCTTATGGATTAGGATGATGTTCGCACACTTCCAAGACTCCGGCATGCTCACAGTCATTAGGCATTGCATATACAAGCTTGACATTTTTCCAGTACAATCACCCCACCATCCTTTAATAGAACTGCTGTTATCTGATCGTCACCGGGT
>JABSTT010006082.1:0-14251 GCA_013339685.2 Hyalomma asiaticum | reverse complement strand
ACTGCTAGTGAATGCATTCTATGCATGCTCAATAACACAGAAACTGTTGATTAAGGAGCGCTTACCTGCAGTAACCCACCATAAGTACCTCACCTTGTAGAATTAACTTTTGCGGACGATATCAACGTCAGTGGAGATATCAAAGAAAAACTTGTCAGCCTGAAATCACCTACTGTTTAGCTTTAGTATCCCTTTAATGTCCCCTTGATAGCAGTACCCACATCCGCGCAGTAGCTTGCTGAGACGGATTATCTATGCTACCTACAGTGTACGGTACAACTCGCATTGATAAAAAACAGCACACAAAGATGAAGACCACAGGAACGTATACAAACGCCAACGCAACGAAACGTGCTTCACGGGCCTGTAAAACCTCGTTGTGGGTGCATCGTCCTGTCTTTCCTTTTTTTACTCATCCGTCCAGCTTTTCGTGCGCTGTTGTATATAGAAATCTTGGAACAACTCAACTGAGTTATAGTTCTCTTGCAGTTTGTAGCCTATGTTGTTCCGTCGCGATTTAGATATGTTACGAGTACCTAAATGTGCGACGTCACAGCAGTTCTCGCCAAGATTAAGCTTTGATTGATCTCTGGAGTTCTACGTCCCAAAAGCACGATATATGGTTACGAGAGATTCCGTAGTGGAGGGTACCAGAAATATCGGCTACCTGGGGTTCCTCTTTGCGCTGACATCGCATCAGTGTACGGGGATGTAGCATATGGCCTCCATCGAAACGCAGCCGCTGCGGCCCGGTTTCGGTCCCGCCATAACCACTGCAACACCGTGGCGGGGCAAGATTAGTAGGTTTTAAAAAAATTGATTCGTGAGATATTTTTTCGCCATGTTACTGCCAGGCAGTCTGCGAATTATGCACTTATTTTCCTGTGTATTTTTCTCTCTTTCGTGTTTACAGGGTTTAAGTGCGTGAAAAAGAGTGAATATCTCAGCGTTTGCGAAGCTTCCGGAAGAAAGAGAAAATAACCATAATTGTACACCCAGTCTTCGGCTGATACACCATTGAGAATACGTCACCACTATAGAAAGATATGCAATCCAGGTGCTATCCACGTGCCTTAGGAGGCAATAAAAAAGGCACACTGTTTATTAGTATTTGTTATCTACGTTACTCAATTAACAGTTACTTCAGTTAGCACTGAAGAAGGAACGATGATCACACCGAAGCGTCGGGATGAACCTTCAAGCATAAAACTTTTACGTCATTTAAAAGTTGTTTCTGAGTGGTCTTCGTTCTTAAGCGGAGCGGAAACCTTACTATGAATAAAGAGATGTTTGCGATTTAATTTTTTTTATTGCATAGCCCAGTTAGGACTTCCTGATTTTGTTAGAAAATTGTATTATACCAGGGGGAAAGCATTTGTACGAGATCATCAGGCATTTATAAAGAGACGTGTCTTTGAAACGCTTGGATAGTTGTAGGGGCATACTCCCTGTACACCCATTCCACGCAAAGGTCTATTTACGACCGCTTCAAAGTAAGCGTACTCATGTATCTTAACAACGGCCAATAATACAGGCACCTTGTCAACAGCTGTCCATCGCATGTCTTAGCAACTACTGAAAACAAGAACAAAAAAATCACCCGAAGGTTTAGCACAACTTCTCTGAGGAGAATGTCAGAACATAGGCATATATGTAGTGGCTGCAACCTATGGCATACCGTGGCATCATGTTGCACAAAGTACAGGTAATGCCAGAAAATGTAGCATACACATAAATTAAAGGTATATCGGGAGAAAATATCTCGCTGGTTTTAAACTGGTTCTAACTAGGGCTGAACGGGCTCACTTTGTTTTAATTGGAAAACGCCTGATTGAAAATGGAACCGAATCAGTCACACTTGCTAGCGAATAATGTTGAAACTGCGATCCCAATGAATTCGCTCGGACTTATCTTTGTTCTAGCTGTCGTACTTCTTGCAAAGCCCAGTACGTCACAAAGAAAAACTGAGTACCGATCGCGAAACCAATATACCTCAACATTATATTCCAGGACACTGAAGCAAATGCGGAACGCTTGTACTTTACTGACGCAGATACCGTTGCAAATGACCAGAACTACGCAAACACACAATGAATGAAGGCTTGAGAAGATAAAAAAAAAGAAACAGGTTGAACGAAAGAAGCAAGAAAAGTAAATTGGTGCACCAGCCGTTGAGCAAGCACGGCCAGAAAAATTCGGCCGGCAAAGAGAGATAGAGAGAGAGAGAGAACGTGCAATACGTACGACCTTTAGTTAGAATAGAATAGTTTATTTCAACATCAGATCACGACAAATACAGATGTTGAGGGCCGCGAGGCCCTCAACAGGCTTCCAGGCTATTTCTCTCTCAAAAGGATATACACGCATTTCCATCACAAAGTCGAACGCGTACGGGTAAAACACGACGATGGTTATATTAGCACCCCCCTCCCCGCCTTTCACACACACACACACACACACACACACACACACACACACACACACACACACACACACACACACACACACACACACACACACACACACACACACACACACACACACACACACAGCACCGCCACGGTGGTCTAGTGGCTATATGGTACTCGGCTGCTGATCCGAGGGTCGCGGGATCGAATCCCGGCCGCGGCGGCTGCATTTCGATGGAGGCGAAATGTTGTGGCCCGTGTGCTGTGCGATGTCAGCGCACGTTAAAGAACCCCAGGTGGTCGAAATGTCCGGAGCCCTCCGCTACGGCGTCTCTCATAATCAGAGCTCGTTTTGGGACGTAAAACCCCACAAATCAATGAATCAACACACACACACGCACACACACACACACACACACACACACACACACACACACACACACACACACACACACACACACACACACACACACACACACACACACACACCTGGAACTAATGCCTCGTCAGGAAATCCTCACAAAAAACCAAGACTTTCGCACCCACTTCTCCCTTTGCGTTATCATACCTCATTGATACCTCCTCATCCGTTACCCCCATAAATCGCGATATGGATCAACACCTAACCATATACAACTATGTTGTAAAAAGAGGGAAAAAGTGACGTTCGCACGCGCATAGTGTCCGCTTTTGCCAATTATAGAGGTCACAACAACTTTTGCTGATGTTGTCGGAGCATCGGAGGTTCACGTTGCCGACGGGAAAGCTCCAGCTGTTTCCTTCACCGCTGGCTGTTTCGATGGACGGTGCCCATAGATTGATGAAGGAAAGTACTTTAGATGGTTCTGCCTACGATTGATGTTAACAAAAGATAAAGTGGCTGATCCCTCTATCAAAGGAATCGGTGTAGCACGAAAGTAATATGTCTCTTCGCATAAGCATTTCAATGTTTATTGTTACATCGAGGTGAACTTGCCCATTGCTATCGGCGTTTCGCTGGTGCGGCACCGTTTGACGTGGATGAGCCCACGTTCACACATCGCCTCCATAACACCAAGGGCCTACCCTTAGTGACAACTGAAGTAGTTTGCCTAATAACTGGGGACAATCTACAGTAGAAGTGCCGCGCGACAAAGGTGTCAGTCATATTTACTTGCACCACATCGACCCGTCAACGCCGTTGCCGTGCTCTGTCTGGCGCCTAAGTGCTCGTTCACACAGCCGTCAAACGGCCCGTCACGTCACCGTCACGGCGCCGTATTTCGTCAGGGGAGAGGGTTTCCGAGACGTAACGGGTTGACGGCGACGTAGAGCAATGCTCTACGTCGCCGCCAACCCGTTTTTTGAGGAGAAAACGTCACGGAAACCCTCTCCCCTGACGAAAACCGGCGCCGTGACGGTGACGTGACGGGCCGTTTGACGGCTGTGTGAACGAGCACTAACGCAGCAGCTATCTTGTTCCTGGATGGCGGCGGGGAAACGCCACCCACGAAGAAGGATGGCCGGTGCCCTACCACTGCGCTATCGGTGCATATACGCTCGAATCTGTACGACTGTACGAACGCGGCTATGCGCGCGGCTCTGCATGTGTTCATCGAGGCGGACTTTGGAACTCGCCTGGAATGGTGCCGCCATCCAAGAAAGGCGAAGGAAAGCTGCAGTGATTCACTTTGCCTCTCCTAGATGGCGGCACCGCTCCCAGCCCAGTTAGTAGCTACCGCCATCTTGGCGTACATTTAACCCATAACCTTTCCTGGAATATGCATGTTGAACATGTAGTTAATAACGGTAATCGCACGCTTGGATTTCTACGCCGTAATTTTTCATCAGTCCATTCAGGCTTAAAACTTAAATTGCACACCACGCTCGTTAAATCCAAATTGGAATACGCTTGCTCTATTTGGAATCTGTCTAGCTCCGCATTATGTGCAGCCCTTGAATCTGTTCAGAATCGTGCGGTTAGTTTTGTCCTTTCCAATTACTCCCGCTACGCCAGCGTGTCTTCAATGAAAGCTACTTTAGGTCTACCGACACTTCAGTCCCGCCGTCAGTATTTCCGCCTAAACCTTCTTAATAAAATTTTTTACACCAACCCAACATTCAAAAAGATCTTTTCTTTCCTCCAGACTACGTATCTCTGCGGTTAGATAATCATTTTAAAGTTAAGGTTCCCTCGTGCCGCACTAACACTTATTATGCTTCTTTTTTGCCACAAACAAGCAGTGACTGGAACCACCTTCCTGCCTTCGTTTTGCTGCAATCAAAGAGCCTGCCGCCTTCAACGGTTCACTTGATAACACATTGTTAAGCCACTCCTCTCCGTAATGCCCTCGAGCCCCGAGAGTATGAAAATAAATAAATAAATAAATAAATAAATAAATAAATAAATAAATAAATAAATAAATAAATAAATAAATAAATAAATAAATGTGCGCCTGGATACGCGCGTGCTGAACCGGACGAGACGAGAAGGCGCGTTCGTACAGTACGTGGTTCGTACGGCATCGAGCATGTGCGGCGTTAGCGCAGTGGTGGCGCACCGAGCACCTTTCGTTTAGAGTTACTGTATATGTTCCCCTTGGGTAACATATACAGTAACTCCTTGGGGAACATATACAGTACTGTATATGCTCCGTAGGGAGCATATGCAGTAACTCTATTTTCGTCATGCCGCGGGGGCTGCGCGTTCGTTTCCCAGCGCCTCAACAGAAGTTTTTCTGAGCGTTTTTCTTTCTTGTTCTTACACCTTTACTGGATCATAACCGTTACCGTGGTGTGACGATACGGTGTTGTGGTAGACCGCGGCGTAAAACACTTTAGTGTTAAAAATCTGCCTTCTCTTTCCCAGATGTGGTGTCCAGATGGCCTTACCTTAGCTTTAACTTGCATTCTTTACATTATAGCTCCGGATCACTTAACCTTATCTTTCTTTCAAACAGAAATATATGCTTTAAGGAAGCATGCAAGCAATGAAAATCACGCGCACTTTGCAGGCGTTACGTTTAAAACTCATTTTGTATAGTTAGCAAAGGAGTTGAAGGCAAATCGCTCATGTATCCGTGTTTGAAAGCCTTTTCCTTCCATAATGAACGCTTACCAAGTCGCTTAGCTTTGCGTCATTCTCGTTAAAATAGGATGCGATAGTCACACCGACTTTGATCCCGGCCAAGGCGGTTGCATTGCCGATGAAGGCGAAAAATGCCAGAGGCCCGTGTACTGTGCGTTGTCAGTGTACGTTAAAGAACCCCAGGTGGTCAGAATTTCCAGAGCCCTCCACTACGGCTTTTCTCTCCTCTCTATCTGTTTCACTTCCTTTCCCCCACCCCCACGGACGCTTAGCCGTGCTCCCTACATGGGCTGCAGAAATTAGCGCCCCTTCATTAACCGAACTACAATCATCATCACCATCGATTCTAGACAAATAAAAAAAAATGGTGACTGTAGAGAGTGAAAGGGACCGTCACGTTTGCTCACGTGCGGTGCGGTGAATGAGGAATGCGGTACACAGTAGGTAAGGCAAACACACATATATTCAATGGGAACACTCAGAGGACATGTACAAACAATAAAAAGAGTTAGGCTCGCGGACTATACACATTAAGTCTTTAGCGTTCACGGTTCTCCAAAAAAAAGCCAAGTCGTTCTTAGAGAGCAAAGTCATGTGCATGCGCGCAGCTCACGTCTGTGTCGACGCCGGTAGAATGAGTCGTCGCTGCGGTGCCTTGAGGGACGCGGCGGGCCGGCGAGGTTGTGGAGCTCGAACGCTGGTGGCGGCTCTGGCTCTCGAACGCAGCACGGAGTGGCGTCGGCCCAGTGCAGGTAAAGGCCGAAACCCGAAACCCGTAGGTAGCGGCCACACTGGTCACCCGGCGAGGTCAGGCAGCAGTCGCCGGCTACCGACGTTCGCAGGACCGGTCAGGAGGCTGCCCAGCGCTGCAGCCCGGGTAGCCCTCTTCAGACCGCGGCTCCTCGAACGCCGGCTTTTCTGCCTTCGTGGCGGCCGTCCTGCTCCTCGTGCCTTCCTCCTACTGCTTCTCCTTTTTTACTTTTTCCGCTCCGCCACGTGCACCCTTTTTGCCGCGACGCGCCGCTTAGGTCGTCCACCTTCGTCGTCGTCGTCTCGTTTCACCACACTACCCCCCACCGAAGAAAGTTGTTTCCCCTCAAACAACTTTGCTATGAGGAGTTCGGATGGCGGAGTAGCACCGGTTTCACTGGCACATAGCAAGACACATGTGAATGTTCATAGTTGTTCGCACTGTTGGCACATTCCTAAACACACGCACACTTATACAGAGTGACTATCACATTAGTGCATATACACAGACATATCAAATTTAAGTTTCTCACACTGCTGACGCTATTCGAAAGGACACACAGAGACTCAGCAAGACATTCGAGCACTGCATATGTATATACAAGAGTCCGTGTTCTATATGTCCTTAAGAGCTATGTGAATCACAAGTTGGTTTATCACTGAGACTAACAACACACTCTATATGGCTGACAAACTGTAGCGTAGTACTATGATGTTCACATGCTTTTCGATGTACTGGGCAAGAGCACACGCACACAATGGTTCGCAGTCAGTTTCCAAAACTAGACCGTTGATATCCAGAAAGGCTTGGAACTTTTGGAAGTCTCAGTCAAGGACGCTGTGGCTTTCCATTCTGTGGGAGTGTGCTTCTCCGAAGAGTTTACCCAAGTTCCTCCGGAAAATCCTGGACCAGAAGAAAAAGTCTGCTTGCCATAGCGTCGCCTGGCACGTTTCCTTCTACGGTAACATTTCTTTCTTGTTTTCCCATCAGTACAATAAAGTTGTTGACCTGTGACTTTGCGAGTGTCGACCGCGGCAGCAGCTTGGTTTGCCCGAGGCAGTGAATCCCTCGCCACGTACTTTTTAGGAAAATTGATGTGGGAGGTATCCTCACGTGTTCGGAAGTCAGCAGGATCTTGGCCATGTGGGCGGCCATCTGTACGTTGGTCAGGCTTTAACGTGTCTCTCCTTTCAGGCGACTCTACAGAAGGGCAAACGCCGTTGATATTGCCCAACACAACGTCATATAACGGCCGCCTCATACATATGGCAAGTACGGTGCCCTTGAAGAATGGGCAGTCGATTTCCACTTCCGCTTCCGGAAGGTGTTGAATCGAGCTGTCTAATAAATGAACAGCCCGCGTTTTTCCAGTAAACTTCTCGACTGGAACAAGCGCTCTTTTTACGATTACAGTATCACAACCGGTATCTCTGAGAACGGTTACAGGTTGACCGTCCAGACAGCCTTGTGCTGTCGGCATTCGGTCTTGTCGATGGTTCAGTCTAGCAGAACTTCTCGCACCTGAGGCCTAATATTGAGGACCCGTGCTTTCCATTTCTCCAGGAGCCTGTCGGTCATCGCACGAGGGCTTTTCTTGAGGTGATTGCCCCCGTTCAGCACGAAAACACGAAGCCTCGTTCCGGTTTTTGGTTTTGGGAAGGCTCTCCGGTTTCTTCCCTTTCCAACCGGTCATTGACGTGCTTCCCGTAGACCTAGACCAGCAGTCTGAAGGTTTGTGTCCTCGTTTGTTGCAAATGAAGCAGTGGGGTTTTCCCTGAGCGCTTGGTGGATCTCTGGCTGATGTCCCACTCTTCGTGTACGCAGATTCCAGTTGACCTTTCGCCAGAGTGGTTATACCTTGAGCTTCAAGGTAGTGATCGGCTGTTTCGGCCAAACTGTTTAAATCTTTGCAGCCTCGCTCCTTCAAAAATATAGCCAGTTTCTCGTCGCATTGCAGCAAGAACTGTTCAGAGACAACCCGGTCTCTCAGGGCGTCATAGGTCCTTTCGGTATTGGCCATTTCTTGCCAATGGTCAAAGTACCCGAGCAATCTGCCTACAAACTGACGTCCTGTTTCGCCATTTTCGGGTTTGGCCTCTCGGAACTTGACCCGGTACCCTTCTTCTGTGTACCGGTATCTCTGAAGCAACGTTGCTTTGAGCTTCGCAAAGTCAGTCGCATCTTCAGCGGACATACGACCGACTACAGTGAGAGCCTCCCCCGTCAGGCACAAACTTAGAGACAGGCCCCATCTGTCACGAGGCCATCCTTGGTCAGTGGCCACTCGCTCGAACCTCTCGATATATGCGTCGAGCTCATCGCGTGCTTCATTGAAAGCCGGAATTAGCTTGTGCGGGCTTCGGAACCCTTGCCTGCTCGCATCGCGATCATTTGGTTCGACGGGGACTACTTGACTAGCTTGTTGCAGTTCCTGCATGCGCAGCCGAAGCTCTAGCAACTGGCGTTCCCCGGCTTGCCGCTCTAACTCCCGTTCATGATCTTCCTTCGCCGCCTCACGCCTTAGCGCATACTGTTCGCTCTCTCGTTCCCGCTCTTTCTCTAACCATTGCAGAAGAGCCTTGCCTGAGAGTCCCAACTCTTTACCCAGACCTATCAACTTTTCGGCATCCATCACCGACCACCGCACATGAACAAAGTGAGGCTCTCAAAAGGTGTTACGAGAGCTTAGTCCTGTAACGCGGACGCCAGAAATGTCGTGAGTGAAAGGACCGTCACGTTTGCTCACGTGCGGTGCGGAGAATGATGAATGCGGTACACGGTATGGTAAACACACATATATTCAATGGGCACACTCAGAGGACATGTACCAACAATAAAAAGAGTTAGGCTCGCGGACTATACACATTAAGTCTTTAGCGTTCACGGTTCTCCAAAAAAAAGCCAAGTCGTTCTTAGAGAGCAAAGTCATGTGCATGCGCGCAGCTCACGTCTGTGTCGACGCCGGTAGAATGAGTCGTCGCTGCGGTGCCTTGAGGGACGCGGCGGGCCGGCGAGGTTGTGGAGCTCGAACGCTGGTGGCGGCTCTGGCTCTCGAACGCAGCACGGAGTGGCGTCGGCCCAGTGCAGGTAAAGGCCGAAACCCGAAACCCGTAGGTAGCGGCCACACTGGTCACCCGGCGAGGTCAGGCAGCAGTCGCCGGCTACCGACGTTCGCAGGACCGGTCAGGAGGCTGCCCAGCGCTGCAGCCCGGGTAGCCCTCTTCAGACCGCGGCTCCTCGAACGCCGGCTTTTCTGCCTTCGTGGCGGCCGTCCTGCTCCTCGTGCCTTCCTCCTACTGCTTCTCCTTTTAGGGGCGAAGCTCCTTAAAGCGGCACCCGTTCGTCCCTCGTCGTAGTCGTAGTAGTGCGTAACCAGTCTTACGCTTTGACCTCCAAGGTGGTGCCGGTGGGAGATTTCTCCTGTGCGTTGTTGAACAATAAAAAAAATTCGCAGCGTGCGCGTTAACTAAAAGCCGAATTCTTCTGTCTCTCATTCCCCATTAGCAGCCATTGGCATGTTCCAGTAGGAAACGTTAGTAGAAGTAGAAGTGTTAAAAGCCGACTTCTGCTGTCTCTCATTCCCAGTAGCAGCCATTGTTTACCTCCAAGGTAGTGTCTGGTGAGATTTCTCCTGTGCGTGATTAAACAATAAAAATTTTTGTTCAAAACGCCGTTGATTGATGAAATAAACCAACGAAAGACGCCAGATGTTTTCTAAAAGCAAAACGAAAAGACGCCAGATGTTTCTAAAGCAAAACGAAAAGACGCCAGCTGCTTAACGAAAGACGCCAGATGTTTCTAAAGCAAAACGAAAAGACGCCAGCTGCTTAACGAAAGACGCCAGGTAAAGCAATGGTTTTCATCTGCAACCAGTGCAAGAACCACTTAGCTTACATTTCACCGACCACAAAGCGGTCATAATGAAAGGACAACGGAAACCAGCAATAAAAGTTTGATAAAACATTTAATCAATCGTTTCACGTCATTTTTATCGGGCGAATTAACGGAAGAAATTTCACGGTTTAACCGATGATTACTTCCAGGAGCTTCGCCCAATCTCATCATCATTCACCTCGTGGATCTGCCGTCAATTTTTTTTACTTTTTCCGCTCCGCCACGTGCACCCTTCTTGCCGCGACGCGCCGCTTAGGTCGTCCACCTTCGTCGTCGTCGTCTCGTTTCACCACAGTGACACAACCCGGGCCATGCATACCGCTGCCGACACCAGCGTCTCCTTAGTTCGCCAAACTCAAAAGTATATACACGCATAGAAAAGAGCAGCGCTACATCTCCTAACTCATACATTTAGTGCCAGGTGTTGTTGCGGAAGAGGCAAGTTGAGACCCACGCGCCGCTAACAGAAAGCTCACGTTTTTCCCTAATAGGCTAACACAAGACAGAAAAATTTTCAGGCCTGTAAGCGTGGACGAAACTGCATAACGTGCCATTTTATTGTGATCTAATGTATGCTATGTTTGTGTGCCTAAGAATATTTGATTTATTGCCCGATTGCTGTCTTACCTACTAATACTGTCATATTCGTTATTCACATTATAAATTATGCACGGAGACACAAACGTCCTGCACTTGAAACGTTTGCCAGTCGCCTACAACTAGTTTCGCGTGCTTGGCATCCTCCCCTCTCTTGTGCTTCCAAGATTAGGCCACCGCACAGGCAACATCAATATTTAAAAGAAAAAAGAAAAGACGGTAGGTTGACTTTCGCACTGCCGGTTTGCATGTGTCGCATTAAAATGTCGCCCCGGGTGAAAGCGGAGTAGCAGCGTAGTCGGACTGCACGCACTCTTGAGGAGTGCGCGCGTGCAGAAGGCAGATAGAGTCGGGTTTCCGGGAAACAGTGTCGAAACGGACGGGGCAACAGCGAGGCCTTCGATACTGGGCCAGTGCGTCAGCTGCCCTCGTCACGCATTGCATGGCCGCCACCCTGTTCCATTGCCTCTGTGTTGCCGCTTTCTCCGTATCACGCCCCTTACCGCGGGTGCTGCCCAAAGTGGGATAGGACGCGTGAGCAACACCCGCTGCTGCTCGTGTATGCACGCCCTGCAAAGAGTTTCCCGCGATGGCAGAAGACGACGAGTCTAGCTCTAAAAAGCCCAAGCTGTCGCCCAGGCATCCGCTGTACCCGGTAGATATAGTGTACTATAAGAACCCCGGAAATGGACAGCCTAGCGTCTACGTCTTCGCCAAGCAGGTCGGTGCGCACCTGGACCTGAACGAACGGCGGAAGCTCGTTGTTCTCCAAGTGACGGGATGGATGCCGTACATGTTCCTCAAGGTGGAAGACGATGACGTCCAGAAGATGGAAAGAACCGTTCGTGAGTTTCTTGAGAAAGCCAAAGTGATGTCGAAGACCCAACAAAACAAAGAAGACATTCGAGTTGAGCACGATATTGATACAAGTGAAATGAAGTTCCTCGACGGCTACGGCTACCGCCCGGACGACGCTAAGGAACGATTCATCAAGGTATCTATCAGTGACCCAAAAGTGTATCAAAATTTTGCACAGAGCGTGCCATACAAAGTGTACATGGCACGGGTGGACCATGTGTGTCAATTTATCGTAGACGTGGGCTTGGCACATCCTGACAAGCTTCTCATAGTGGGGCGTGATTTCCGCCCTGTCAAAGACTATCGCCGAACTCTAAACTTGAAAATGTCGGTGCAAAATCTTAGTGTTATCGACAGTGACGGTAAGGAGGCTCCCACGTTGAAAGCCATGAGCATTGCTATCAAGTGCACCTCCGAGTCTGGCCGATTTCCCAAGTCTCATAAGAAAGACGACAGCATTATTCAGATCACTTCGATTACTACTGCTGATGTACTGCGCGCCCAACCCGGCATCGAAGACTTTCAGAAATGCGTTTTTGTTCTTGGCTCCTGCGATTCCATCGACGACGCGGACGTGAGGTGTTACGACAGCGAGGAAAAAATGATCGAGGCGTTTCGGGACCACGTGGTGTGGACCGATCCAGATATCGTCGCGGGCTACAAGGTGAGAAGCTTTGATTGGCCCTACATTCTAGATAGGTTCAAGATTTTCCAAATGTGGGCCGCTTTTTCACGGCGCCCTTACGGCGGGATCTGGTCTCACTACTCCAGCGGCAACAAGGAAATCGTAAATTCGCATGACCGCATTCTGCTTGAGATGTGTGATGTCGTCACGAACGAGAGAAGCGTCAGGTCAGACAGCTTGGATAGCATCGTCGAGACGTTTTTGCCAGATGAGGAACCATTGCATGTCCTCGACTGGCGTGGAATCAAAGAACTTCACAAGGGCACAGCTGCCACGAGAGCCACATTAGCCCGTCACGGGGTGAGATGCGCTCTCGTTCCAATGAAGCTTATGATCAAATTGAACACGGTGAGGTCCATGCTCGAACTGTCCAACATCACTGGCGTCCCTATGCGATACGTGTACCACAAGGGTGTACAAGTGCGCGTCATGACTCTTATCGCCAGGGAGGCCAACACCCGTAGAATGGTATTCCCAACAAACAAAGAAGCCTTGATTGAGCAGCAACAAGGCACTAACCAGGATGACGATGGTGATGAGGACGAGGACGAAAAGCAAGCAAAATTCAAGGATAGTTGTTCTAATGAGAAAAAGGCAGCAAGTAGCAAAGCCAGGTATCGAGGGGCGAAGGTGCTCGAACCGCTGGTTGGTTACTACAATGACCCGGTGTGCACATTAGACTTCGCATCCCTGTACCCGACTATCATAATCGCAATGAACCTTTGCTACTGTACTCTGCGCCTGCACCCACAGCAGCAGAGCGATTATGAGGAAGGTGATAAGGACGAAGTCGAAGGTCGCTACGAATACAGACAAGGCAAACCTTCGCCAGAGGGCGACGAGTTCGAACCAGAGAGTGTCAGGAAGGGAGTGTTGCCGACAATTTTGGTGGACCTGTTGAATGCCAGAAAGAAAGTGAAGCAGGAAATGGCGAAATGCGAGGATCCATTTGAAAAGGATATTCTTAACGAACGCCAGCTGGCCATCAAGAAATGCGCCAATTCGGTCTACGGCTTCACGGGTGCCAGAAAATATCCAATAATGCCGTGTGTTGAAATCGCTCGATCTGTGACGGGATATGGCAGGACTCTCATGGACAAAACCATTGACTACGTGGAAAAGGATTACACCGGGCACAAAGTGATTTACGGAGACACCGATTCAGTGATGGTTCTCTGTACAGGCAAGACGGTGGCCGAAGCTATGAAGATGGGTGAAGAACTGGCGGGTGTCGTCTCGTCAAACTTCCCTCACCCCATTCGATTGGAGTATGAGAAGGTCTACAAACCATTTCTGCTTGCAGCTAAGAAGGCGTACGCAGGCGCCGTGTACTCTTCGAACCCGGACTCTTACGACGACATCGAAATCAAAGGTCTGGCCGCCGTGCGCAAGGACTGTGTGCCATACGTGTCGCGCATCACGAAGGCGTGTATTGAAGACATGATGGTGGGAGATGGGATCACAGCTGCTCTACAAAGGGCCAGAAATGCTGTGAGGGATTTGTTGTGGGGTAAAGTGGACATAGCGGAGCTGGTCTTGACCAAGCCGTACACCGAATCTACCAATGCGCAGCCGAATTTGCGTGCCAACGAAAAAAGGGTAGACAAGGGTGAAATGCCAGCCAAAGTGGGTGATCGTACCCCTTCCGTTATACACGAAGAGTTGGTAACGGATAAGGAAAAACCTTTGGAGCAGTGCGAAGGTAGCTCAGGCGAGTTTAAGGTGCTCAAGAACAAGGTGATGCTAGATTCGCACGAACTCGCTCACAAGGCTGAAGACCCGGAAGACGTGGCGGAAGAGGACTTGTACATTGACTACAGCGACTTCGCGAACAATCGGTTGAAAGGCCCCCTTCTCAAAATCTTCGGGCCCGCAATGGCGGGTGGGGAGGCGGAAGCGTCCCGGAAAATATGGTCACCGGGAAAATGGTCTAAACTTCGACAAACGACTATTGACTCTTGGTTCTGAGTTAAAAATAACTGACTATATTA
>JABSTT010006081.1:0-14412 GCA_013339685.2 Hyalomma asiaticum | reverse complement strand
GGGGGCTGAGGCAGGCCAGTCGACCCCCCGCCCCTCAACCTCTTCCTTCTTCCTAATAACCTAACGGGGACGCCTAGTGTGCGCAATACCTGCACTGTGTTTTGAGAGAGGTGCATGGTTCTTAGGAAAAGCAAAAGTGGCACTAGTTTTCTGCAGCCTCTGCGGGAGCCCGTCTCAGCGCCATTTCGTTTCAACCGGAACGGCCTCTTGGGAGGAGGTGGAGCAGGCAGGCGATGCAGTGGCCCTTCGCCCCTCTAATACAGAACCGTGAGCACGCCTATGTATACGCCACTACCGAAATATCTCTTAGCTCCACTGCACGTCTTCCCTGAATGCCTCCTGCATAAAAAACGCCGCCTGACGGTCACTGTCGGATCACGCGCCTCTTTTCGCAGCTCCTGAATCTGCTGCTTTAGCTGACAGCATCGTTTAAATAATTGAACATGGCTACAATGTGCCGGGTCAGAGTGCAACTTTCGCTAAGCGCTGTGTAGAAGATTCTGGATCGCGGAGTTCAACTTCGTGGTGTTTTGTGGAAGGTGAACGGGTGTGCACCGTGCCGTCCACCATATATTTCATCGCTGCGAAGGGTTTCAATGAGTCACGATGTATGCATGAAAACGTCCGACCTGTTTAGCGACGGCACGGGATTTTGTTTTTGTTTTTTTTTTTTTTGCTTTCTTTTCTGAACATTGAGAGGTTGCCAGGCGGCCTGAGTTGGTTTGAGTTAGGTATGTGTTCGTGCGCCGCATGCCTCTCAGCAGGATGCATCATTTGGAAACATATCTGTTGCAGCAGAATTCGCTGGCGTGCAGCGGTGTCGACGAGCAAAGCAGTGATGTTGTTCCTAGGTCGAATTTTTCGAATCCTGGAACCAGCGCAGTGTGCAGTTTCGCCTGGGCATTTTTCTTGCGAGCAGAGGAATTGACGACGCGGCGCGTTGCGTGAGAACGCAAGACCTACGTGTGTTCGCCGTGAATCTACTTGAACTCTCACTGCTAGGTTACATGCGCATAAAAGTACTTCAGTGGGAACATTCCTGTCGCTTACATTGAGCAACAGTAACGCTAAGACTAGCACAGAAAACGAACCCAAGCAAAGCTCACATATATACTCTATCAAAGCGCTCGCTTTAATCGAAGAACACGTCTTCTCCGCAGTTGTGGAGCCAGCACGATATTGAGAAAACGCACGCACACACACACGCGCACACACACTTTGAAAGTCTACCTCCTGGGAAAAAATTCGTCGCTGGTGAAGTGTTCCGAACAAACCAACCTAACGTGAGCCATATTTTCCCCTACGGGCAGGCTTGTGTATAGCGCTCGTCTGTGTCTCGGGTCTTCTTTTGTGTCGTGATGCATGTCGTTCTACATTAGGCGTTGTTTCCTTCTTTATGGAAACGATGAACGTTTTTCTTCCACCGCGATGACGCGTATTTCGGTACGCAGCGACATTCTTGAGACATCACTTTCTTCTTTTTTTTTTTCAGGCTCTGGCGCGCGGCAGCATGACCCCAATTTGAGAAATTACATAGCGAAGTGCTTGTGCGGGCCTAACATTTATTTAGCACATTTAACACCAGCGCTATAGTACACGAGCAACTGACCATTGGAAACTGCTTAGACATGTACAAACTACGTACACCAAATAATGAACCATTTACTGCGACTTACAGTAAACAAGTTGTCACAATCAATAAATGGTACCGCCACCTTCTACAAATGTTCTTTTTTCTCCTTTTTTTTTCTCGTGATATTGGAATGCGGTAGGCATGATACTGAAGGATACGTTCCGTTTTGTCTTAGACGTTTTGCGATTCTCTTGATGTTGTTGCTTTGTGTTAAACGCGGTTAAAACCCTGGAAAAAATCTTAGTGGCTTTTTTTGCTTTCACACCACAGTACACACTGTGACAGTTGTATTTGTGCCCCGTGCAGTTGGAATAAGCTGATTTGATTTGATTCGGCTTGATTCGCTTTAGACCCCTCTCTGGGGCGAGCCTATGACACTCGTGGAACTTTGGAGTTTGGTCTCTGAAGATTCTGTGAAGCACCAAAAGTGTTCTTTCTCTGTATCAACTGCGTACGCTCCATGTCTACCCGGCTTTGGGCGGGTTGGTGTAAAGCTGGTGTCACACGGGCGCACACGGGCGCTTCGAAGGCCTTCGAACCGACGGTCCATCGACTCAAACGTCATGCTTGAGCTAGTCTATCGAGCTCGATAGACTATCGACTCGACGGCCATCGAAAAGCGCCCGTGAAGCAGCTCAATTTCTCCCTCGAACATTTCGCGTTTAGCGCTGGCATTTATGAGTTGGTTAATTGAATAACGTGACTACGGGCACTCATTAAAAACAGTACGTGATGGCCATGACGACAGCACAGACTACTAAGATGGTTTCATTCTCGTAACGAGTACCTGGATTTTTTTAACGTAATGGCTCAAGTTAACTGAAACATCCTCCATAATAGTTCGGGCGATCACAACTCCGGAATATTTATGTAAAACATTTGCGCAGTATGGCGAATCATGCAGTCAGAGCAAAAGCAGCGGAGAAGGACGAAATTGTAGGTCGCGCCGGGATTTTAAAAAATCGATATGATAAATACATCATGGACTTAAAGACCTAATCCATTAAAGGTTGCCGATAAAATAAGCAACTCGATGATATAGTGTATCTATAGCAGTGCAATATTGCACTATCTGGCGTTATAACTAAAAAAATTCTCGGCAAACAATAAGAACCGGGGGCAATAGCACTGCCGGACTAATCACGAATGCTTCCTGTTATCGGTACTGTATGTAACTGGAGGAAATATCTACAGTAGGTACGTACCATAGCCGTACCGCCCATATGCTACGGCAGAAAATTATTACGCTGCTGGTAACGAATACGCCGGTTCCCTGCCACGCCTTTCCAGCTTACCAGTAAACTAGCTTGGAGTCGGGGGAGAGAAAAGGATACGGGAAATGCAAGGAGAATTACCAGAGCTGATCCCGGTTTGCTTCCCTTCGCTAGGGGATGGGTACTGATGGATGGAGAGGAGAGGAGAGCACCCTCAATATCTGCGGACACACGTGCAAAAAGGAACGAAAGAAATAGCAGAGAAGAAAAAGGCTGGGAGGATAGCCAGTGCAGAACAACCGGTATGCCACCCAGCACAAAGGGAACAGGATCGGGGAGACTGAAGGTGAGAGAGAAAAGAGAGATAAAAGGAGAAGTGTTCGTACTTTAGTCACACGGTATAAGACGTACGTCAAAGCTGAACGGGAAGAGTTGTTGCCTGAGGAGTTGTTAACTGGATAGCTCATATACGGGACTATACGGGCCGCTTATGTAGGCTGCCTATTCGATGAATACGTGTGAAAGAGTCACCTTTATAACGGTGCAAGCTTGATAATGAGGTTGACCCAATGTATATAAGTAACTTAGCTGACATACGGTCTCTTCACTGTTTACTTCCAAGGAATATTTTAAACTCGCAACTTAACTTTACGCGTTTTACGACAAAGTATCATTTGTATTCGTTCTACCTTGTTTTTAGCCCCTTCACGTCCGAACTTTTCAGCCCCCAATCCTCCAACCACCTTTTAGAGATCTTCATCGCCGGCCTGCTCACCTTTCCCGGTGCTGTCCGTAAACGCTAAGGCTTGATGCAAGCTGAAATCTAAGTTAAGGCGAATATCTTCCACACTCAATTAAAATGCCTTCCATATCGTGTCCCTATAGCTTTTTCCGATTGTCTACCAAAGAGCCAACCTCGAGGAAAGATGGATGTCGTGGGCAAGCGTCACCGTTGCCGAAAGCTCTCTCTTAAGGAGATGGCTATAGTCGCGATCCCAAAATGGGATCGCGACTAGCCAACTACATAGGGCTGCGCTTTAGGTATTGGGCTACTGTTCCGCATTCTGCGCAATCAACATTTTTGTTTCGTATCCTTCGGAAACCTCGTTTTCTGTCCATACGTACCCTAGCAAGTCTTACGGCCGGCCTTAGTTGACTCTCATACATAACCAAAGGCTAGATATGTATGCATCGAACACCTTGTACGCATCTCGTTTTAGGTCTGCGTAATCATCATCCTTGTAGTCGCTCTGGATGCGTCAGCTCCGGTTCGTGTTTGGCGCTATAAGCAGAGTGAGATATCATTAAATATGAATTTGCCATTCCGTTGGCTGCAACGGCTGATGTGGTCACGCTGGCGAGGAAGAGCTGCTCTTCGGGAACATGGGCACTTGCACAGTGCTTGGACTATGTGGGCAGAATTTGGCTCGTTTCTCATGAATAGCAAATTTTCGTGTAGCCAGAGAACGCAGCGGACATGATTCAGTTCGCGCGCGTATACGCAGACTTTTCCACTTTGGCGCTGCGGAATAATTTACGACCTTATTCGTGGAGTTATCAGCAAACATTTTTGAAGTATTGCCAATGTTCCCGATCCCCCGCTGCACTTCTCCCGTCGCCACCGCCATTTCTGCGACAAGTTGGTCAGTTAAATCGGCTTTTTATGGTGTAAAAGTACCTGAGGCTATGTTGCGCCAGACACAAGGTGTTTATGAATGGGCAGTGAATTGATGAACATTTAAAGCTTATTTAAGAAATTACACTCGTTTAGAAAGCTTAGCACGTCAGGCAGGCATACTAGAGGGTGATCTCTTAGAAGTAGGGTGTAAACGTATGTGTTGTTTGTGTATCTTGCTGAAATATTTTTGTCTCTGTGTTTCAATATTGGGGCATGTGATTAGGATGTGTATAAGTGTTAACGGTTCTTGGCATTTTTTATCATACGTTGGTTGTTCTTCCTTTGTGAGTAAAAAGTTGTGTGCCAAGTGTGTGTGCCCAATGCGGAGTCGACATAACATAACTTCTATAAATCATTATTAATGACGGCAGGTCTTGCTTTCGCCAAGTATGGGCTTTACCAGATGGAGCTTGTTACTCGTGCACTCATCCCACTGTCGTTGCCATTATGCTAACAAAGCGAGAAGGATTGCGTTCTGGCTGTCTTTCAGGGGAATTTTCATTTTTGTGTTTTGTGTGTTGCCAAAAAGGCGAATTTACCTGCTTTTTCGTTGCCAGGTGTCCCAACATGACTTGGGACCCAGCAGAATCGCATGGAAATTTGCTTTCTATTTAACAACACCATATTTAAAATGTCGCCAACTAATGGCTCACACTCGGATTTGACATGTAGAGCTCTTAGTGCACTTAATGAATCTGTATATACAATCGCTTTCTTGTGTTTGCCAACGATGATTTTTCTAACAGCTTCATGTAAAGCGTAGACTTCAGCTGTAAAAAATGGAGATACATTGAGGTGCTCTCACACTAACTGCATTTTCTCCTGTCACGATCCTGATAATCATATGGTTTTGTTGTTTTTGGCCCATCTGTGTAAAATTCAACATAATCTCGATATTTCTCCAGGAGTGCATGGAATTTTTTAATTATATGTTCTGGTGGGGTGACCTTTTTGTTTAGATGGCTTAAAGATATATCCCAGAGCGGCGCCAAGCCGAACCATGGTGGTATTCTTGGTGATTTTATGGCGACATCAATTGTTTAGTGGTTAAGAGCGTGCAGCTCTGTCGCAACTAACCTACTCTGGCAGCCGAGATGTACACTCTTAACAGGGGGCCAACGGCAGAATTCGGACATGAGAGTTGGCCTCGTCGTCTTATTGAGAGTCATAGCAATAACTGCTTCTGCTTTTGCGTGCCAAAACAATGATACGGTCATGCGGCATGCCGTATTGGCCTCGAGAACGAACACAGTCGGCGCCTAGCGGCGAGTGGACGAAGCTCCCAAGTGTGGATAGCTCCTTGCGTCGTCTGCTAGCCACTGCTGCTAGCCACTGCGCTTTTACATGCCCGTGTACGCCACACATATCCTCCAATATGTTTGTTCCCTGAGCCGGTGCAGTGTTTAACGCTTTCATGTATTGTTATCCAAGCATAAAAGTATGAGTTACAGTACTATTCGGCTTTGTGCTGCAGTTTTTTCCCTTCCTTAAATTCACCCAACGCCTGGATCGTGAGGGTGCTATGTCATCGTCACACCTCCGGTTCCGCGCAGTTATTTCAGTTCGGCTGCTGCTGTGCCTTTCAAGTATACGGCAAAGTGCACTTAGCGTTCTTCTGAATGATTTAAGCGGGAAACATGGATATGTACATGCCGTGCTGCAGCGATATAGTCTCGCCATATGTGATTATGAGCATGACGGAAAATGTGAGACTTTTTTTTTTTTTGCTTGAAAAGCACTTCTTTTTCTTTTACGTGCGCAAAAAAAGAAGAAACCTTCTTTTGTCACGGTCACGCAGGTAACCAACCGAAGAAGGCTACGCCTTTTAGTATTAAGACATTTACTCTGTATAGGCTTGTGTCAAATATCGTGGTATAGTGCTCAAGCGGCGTATGCAGTCACGTATACACATAGCTTGACTAATTGAGCCAGTTAACTGCCTTGGGTTTCATGGAACATGACATGCAAGGCATTTAAACGCAAGTACGCGTGTTAGCGACACAGTGGCGTACCCAAGCTGCTACTTCAACTCAATGCGTGCGCTGTAGACTACTTTCGTACGACTAGATCGACTACTAGGCTACTTTCGTACGTAAAAGACTACTTTCGTACGGGGGCGTCAGCAGCCATCTCGGTGTCATCTCGTGACTGACACATCATAAGTCCAGCGTAAAATACTTCGCATGAATGACAAAAGCAGCCCCGTGGGCACAGAACGACCGCAGAAGCGCCAAATTAAAGAAGAGGAGGCAATTTTCTTGTTTCTCCTTCTTTGATTTGTCATTCTTCTCGAAATGACGCACTATTGATAAGTATACCATCTGGGGTCATTTTAGTGCACCGTTTCTATTAGATGCGGAGCACCTTAGGGGCTGGCTATCGCTCCTGTCGTCGCGGTGGGCCAATCCCGGAGGCAGTGCAGACAGACAGTGTATGTTTGTATTTCTTCTCGAAATCGTGTCGGAAGCGATACTAACGTGTTTCTGCTAATTCGTCTGGGCTCAGTTGGCGTCTAACGTCGTTGTCGTGGCTACGGTAAAGCAAGCCCATCAGCAGCGACTGGCGTGTTCCTGTGGGAAACATCGACACATCACCGCATGCTTCGCACCTTCCCAGGTTTCAAGTTAGTGAAGCTGTATCTTGTGCATTGCGTCATGTAGAAAAACGCTGCGTCTGGCTGCGTGAACATAGCTGTGCATGAGTGATGCGTGCAAAGGTCACTGCAACCGCGGAACTCCTCCGTTATGGTTTCGTGCGATGCAACGAATACGCCGTGCCTCTATTTCTTACTCTTTTTTTTTTCTCTTACTTTTTTTTTCAATATATTCACTTTGGGTGGCATATAAACTGAGGTATCAAGGGACTGCAAATACTGATTCTCGTGAAAGGAGTCATTAGGGGCTTCCCCATTTCCCTCGAAATGAGCCACTTGTAATTCTCGTATTATTTTACCTCATGTTCCCAGAGATGTCCTAATTACTCGTAATGAGCGCCATAATTATTAACTATAGGCTCTACGTTAATGAGGCTACGGTGCCGTCCATTGTTCAGAACTTGAGTTGGATGCAAGAAACTCACTACTACTGGTCTCCCATACACGCTTTCACGTTTTGCAAATGTGTGTAAATTAATTGATAAGTCTCTGTGGCGATGGCTTCCGCCACCACAGCCACCACTGCCCGTGTGTATAACCGCTATCGCTCATTATGAGAAAGAAGTTCCCAGGACTGCGCAGGAGCGGAGCGCAGCCACAGCGTAAAAGAATTACTTTACTGCGCGTCATCTCATTCCTCCTCCCCCTTTTCTTCTGTTCCGCTTCCGGTTCCATTTCTTCATCTCTGTCTTCTTTGTCCGTACCTTACACTTTGACATGTTCTTCTTCTTCGTATTGTCCTTTGTCTTTGTCTTCTTCGTCGACCTCTTGTTTGTTATTTGTTTTACTCCTTCACAATCTTCTTTTTCATCGTCCTCGTCTTCTTTCTCTTATCATTCCTGTTTCCGCCTCCATCCCCCTCTTCTTCGTCGATGACACCATATAGCCGGCGGCTGACCCCGTATAATGTCATGAAACACCACTCCTACCATACATCAGAGGCATGGCTGAGGACATAGAGTGCCAAGCCAGCGGTTACGGACACGTGCGGCGGTGACGGCGGCGACGGTGGCAGGAAAGGAGGACGTGATCGCCACCAAATTGGCCGCTGTAACGAACCCGTAACAGCTTACGCTACGAAAGAGCATCATATTCAAAGCAAACTTACACTCAACAGTGCCACAACACATGTTCTGGTAAAGCCTAATATCTTTCCCACTTAACCTCTCTGTCTTCCTCTTCTCATTAGACTTCTCTGTTGACGTGTTTTTTAGTTGAAACTCTGGGTGAGGTCATTGCACTGGTTGAAATGCTGGCTTACGTAGATGCACAGTCTCGTATACATCATATAAGTGTCACTAGCGTCAGTGGCCCCTGGAGCAGAACGATGCGCATACAGGGGCTTATGAACTCCTATTGTTTCAGCGTCGTCTAGCATCGGGACACAACATCAGAAAGTTTCGCCAGCGTTTCCTCGGTATTCGACGCACGCATGACATCCTTATCTTGCTGTTCGCATAAACGGTCTGAAAATGAAGAAAAGGGAGGGGGAGGGGTTCTATTTATTACATGGGAAGGAAGGCTGGCGATGGGAAGAGGTCTGGGAAGTTATATGACAAGTTATATATACATGCCGTTCAGTGCGATCGATGACGAAGAAGCAAATGAGGGCGGCTCATTTCCTTTGTTTGCTTCATTGTAAACGTTTACATCGCTGGTCTTTAAGCACAACTTGACAACAGCGACAATCTCTCTCTTATCTTCTGACTCCCTGCTGGACCTTAGCGTTCGAAAATGTATATGCACAATGGCAGTAAGGTTTACTCCGACTTTTTCTCTTTACTGTCATAACTTACTTTCAAGTATAATGAAACGTAGCAGCGTGGCTATAGAAGTTAATTGTAAGTGGGCTCAGACAATGTGCATGCGTTGCAAGATATCGCCCGCGGGGTAGTTCCACCGCGTTACCACGAACAGCAAGAAATGAGTGAAATCGTTGGTCTCTTAGAGCTCTTAATACAATGCACTGGCGTACGTACGAACAATTCCGACAATCATTGCACACATCTCTGCTTCCAGGATCGCTGAAAGCCTGTTTGGAGAGTGTCGATCATGGTATTGATTTTGTTCAACGCAGAGCAGTTGTTTCTTTACATTCATATTGCCAGCGGTTCTCACTTCAGGGCTCCGTTACTTTAAAAAGGGTGAATTTCCTTGAAAATTTTGTCTTGCAACATAGTAAAGCTCGCAATTCTTGAAAGCTTCGGCAATGTGTCACAAAAAAAAAGAAAAATATCAACCGCACATCTTTCTGTCGTCGATATTAGAGAGCGCGTCGCAGTCATTCATTCGCATGAAGTCGTCTAAGTAACAGTGCAGGACTGCAACAGCGAAAGCGCCACGTCTCTTCTCCGATGTTAATGCAGGCGTACCATTCTTCATAATGACATTTTCATAAAATTTCCTTCTACACTGTAAACGCAAATAAGCCGAAAAGGGCATATTAAGCGACGCGGCCTCCCTTGAAACTCCCGGCCTGAAGACCGTACTCCCTTTGAGTGGAACAGACATGGAGTGAAAATGTTCGCCATCCTCCACTGAACTCCCACGTAAAACGTGGGAGTGAAAAGGGCAAAAAGTTTTGATTTTACCTCCTTTGCACGAGGGAGTTTGCAGCTAAAAGGCTCCCTTTAGTGTTAAGGGAGCATTGTTCTGCTCCCTTTCTGTATACATATACATATATAAAGACACGACAGGAAACAGAACTCCCTTCACACGTAAGGGAGCATGTGTTCGCGTGTGTGTGCGTGTGTGATGGCGGTCCAGCTCGTTGGCAGCGATCTATCCGCTGTCGTACTGCGAGATCGCCACCGATAACAATTTTTTGGACGCGGTGCCTTACGTCTTGCCTCATAATGGCCTGAAGTATTTGCTTGTTTGTCCCCGGCCGAGAGCGAAGCGCGTGAGAGAAGCGTCGTTGCTGTTTGCTGCGCCAGCTGGCTGCGGTGACGCCCGCCCGGCAATTCGTCGTTCTCACGCGCTCCTCTTCGTTTAGTATGTCGTGTATGTAAGTACGTGCGAGAAAACTAGCGTGACCAGTCGAGTTTGTGGGTATCCCGCCGATGCCCTTCTCTTCTTTTTTTCTGCACTTTCACCGAACAGCAGATGAACTGCGCCAGCGCAAATATGCAGCACTGCAGTGACTGACTGCCTCGGAGCCGTCGTATCTTCGGGATATGTGCACTACAATGAAATTTGGTTGTTCTGCGTGGTTGTATTGTGCACCAGATGTGTTATTCGCAAGTGTGACCTCCTCTCGCGGCATTCTCCGCAGTGCCACTGAGGTAACGAAACCACCTCGATCGCCATCGTCCGTCCGCCGTTGTCGAGATTTCCGGGGCCCTCCACTACGGCATGCGCCATATCATATCGTATTTTTAGCACGTAACGTGACTCCTCGCTCGCTCAACTCGCCTGGTGGAGTACGCTTTTGAAACGTTTGAAACTGCGCCTATACTAGTACGTATTATTGCCAGCTAGTTGTCTGACCTGCATCTTGTTTTGTTGCGTAGATCACTTTAGCTCCGGCGCTAAGTTTCTGTGCGCTGTTGGCACATTCTTATGCGCTGTTTGTGACAAAGGCCATGCAAGCACATATCGTTTGTGGAGATATAAAACGAGCGATCGCCGCATGTGGTTCTCGCTGTCAAACATCGCGATCCCTTCGGCTGCAAGCTCATTTGCATAAAAAGAATTTTCGGCCATAACCGAGGCGTTTGATCATCTTTTCCCGACGTCTCGATATATGCTCATACCGTTAAAAGACGATCCTAGAATTATTTCCATCATATAGCAGTGTATTTGAACCCTCAGGAAATGAATATTAAGTAGCGTGAGCACCCCGTTGCGCTACGAGCACTTACGCTTAGTTGTATGGAAAATTATACTCAGTAGGCCCAGAATTCGAAAGCATGTTATGTGATGCAACTTCGGTTCGTGCATTCAATGTGGCGATTTCAGGCAGTGAAATATTTTCATCATCTATGAAACATTGAAAGTCTGCACGATGGTGATGAAGTTCAGCCAGTACTGAAAAATAAAACTAATGAAATAAATTCATGCAGATCTGCCCATTTACTTGTCGACATGGTTGGTCTTTGGTATGTGGGAAGCGTCCTATTAATATTTCTGGAGTGAAGTGGAGGGGGCTGACCTAAAGCATGTGGGTTTCTGTAATATGAGAAGCTTAAAGCAATTCAACAAGCGTTCTTGTTTATAAACCTCAGCAGGAACTCATTCTGAATGAACACTTTGAAGGATAAAGTATTTTCGAAATACAAAATCAGATGGCGTTTTTCTTTTGTTTGTTCATTTTAGCACAACAAGCAGTCTCTTAGCATCAGAGGTTTCTCCCTTCCATGAAGTAGAGGGGTCCACCTATCACTGCATCACTTAGGGCTTCTGTGTTAGACGTTGTTAGTGTAGCTAGAACAATTTCTTTTAAAAACATGTGCTCAAAAAACATAAATTCTTACAAAGCATGTAGTTCTGCATTTCTGTTTGAAACCTTTGTTAAGAAAATCAGTTTTATAACTCTAGTAGCTCATTCATAGCAGCTGCAAGGAGAAGAGCTTCAGATGGCCCCTCCTGGACTTTACCACCTGTTTCATAGCAGCAGATTGGAATAACCGTAGTATGTACTCTATTGTTTAGTTCCAGGTTTCTAATCTTCACACTAACTTATGTGCTTTAAACTCATAGGGTTGGATTCACATTTTTGTGAAACAGATATCTAGGCATCAACAGAAAATGTGGGAAATATAGCGAGAACAAATGCAAATAAATAAATGTTTATTATAAGAGGGACACAAGAATAACACCACCAATCTAAAGGATGTGCCAAACCAGGTACAATATCAAGAAAACAAAGTCTGCCTATACATTTCAAGAATTTATAAAAAACAAATACAATATACACGTAATGAAGCATTGCCACTTGCATAATTTTGCTAGCCACACATTTCACTAATGCTGCACCGTTGAATGGCAGTTGGTGCTGTAAAGAGAATGATGGGGACAACTGTGTGTGTATGAAGTCTTGTTACAGCTTTCAAAATGTGCTCCATCATCATTTACGCCCTTCTGACCAGTGCATACCTTGCTACAGAAGTTCTGAGTCACAATTTAGTGTATACCAACACCAATTTAAGCCAGCTTCACCTCACTGCCTAAGGTAGACGCATGGATCCCTGATCTTCATATACATCCACCAAAAATGGCTAGGTAAAATAAAAAAGACATAAAAATTAACCCACCGTATGAAAAGGACTGCATGTTAATGTGGAGCATGTATACACGAAGACAGGCTGAAACACTGTTCTGCCTGTCTGTACTGCAGCCACACATTTAGTAGTGAGCTATTTTATTGGCACTGAAGTGGAGACCAGATTGAGGTCCCTAATAATGACACTATGAGGATATAACCACTGCCCCTTAAATTAACACCATGTGTTTAGTCAAGAACACACTCAGCTGGACACCACAGCAGAAATTGCAGTCAAACAATAAGCAGCATGTGAATCGACGAGGTACCACAATTACTTTGGGGCTAAGCTTTAAGTACCTTTATCCAGCACATGAATGCACAAGAGCATAAATGTCATCACAAAAGTGCAGATGCACATACTGTTTGTTTGAGTGCCATTCAGCAGTCGAAGCAAGCCAGTAGAGCTACGTTACTTTTTGGAATGTGCACAAGCTTCAGGTTACCTTGCTTTTGAATGTTCACCTAAGTGGGCGCATGAAAGCAGCTTACACTTATTATGCAATGGCAAATAGCTAAGTGCATGAAGACCACATGTATTCACTGACACTGCCTGTCTCCAGACTAACCGTGTTCCTGACCCCCCCTCGCAAGATTCCCTGGGACCTAACACATGTGCTGTTATAATTAAATGTGGCTACCTTCATGCATCATTTCACTTATACTGTCACGGTCATGGTATATTTAAGTACAATTTACCATCAGCAAATGTATAAGTTCATCAACGTGAATGAGTACAGGCATCCTGTCTCTGATGCTGAATGAAAAGAAATATAATGGCTGCTTCAACAAAGAAAATATTTGCTTACTGTTGTATAATTTCTGTGTAGCTTAATGCAATACTGCTTCACTGCAGCTGTGTGTATGGGCTTGTGTGTATCAGGCAATCATTTTTTCACAGGCAATTGTGAGGGATCCTGCAATAAGGTTAGTTGCAGAGAAAGCGGTTGTGATTGGCCGATTTGTTAAAAAGGTGACTGTTTTCAATCAGTCACTTGCAGCTCCATTCCTCAGTTGTACGACTGCTGTCGTACAGCTTGTGAACCAATCATGTTCACTAGAACAGGATGTCTGTTTATCCTAGGAGAGTGCGAGGGACAGACATTAATGGCTTGTCAACGAAGTGTGGCAGCTGGCTTATAGAGTGAAAGGTCCGGCTAGTTGGTGATACAATATTGCCATGGTTACACAGCGCAAATGGATGAAGACAGAAAAAGAAAACAGGCCTTCTCTCAGTCTTCATCCATTAGCGCTGTCCAACCAAGTTGGCTGACCACACCTGCTGGTGTAAATGTCAATTGATTATTTAAGTTGCTCTCAGCCACGAGTTGCAATTGACAACCTGTGCCAATTGCCAGCATGAGTGCACCTTATCTGTGGTATCACTTGATATGAGTGTAATCTTTAGTGGAACAAGAGTGTAGAGAGGCTAATTGTCATTCGCATGAAGTGTATTCCATTGAGTATCACTGTACCATTAAACATTTCTTAACATTCATGGTAAGGATTAAACATTCCATGCATCTTAAGGAACTCATTTAGAAGGGTTCAGACGTGGCGTCTATGCACGAATAAATTATTGAAACCAAGGACATTTCAGAGAAATACCAAAAAAAAAAAATTATTGTTTCAAATATAGTACACATGTTGCTAAAGCACTCAGACCAACATGGTATGCCAGCTTGCCTTAAGTTTGCCATTTTTCCTATGTTTTGCCAAGTACATACATATTACCCTTGTTTCATTTAATCATCCCATAAAAGGCAGGTCATGTTAGTCTAGTGCTCTTTAGCAAAATGTTTTGCACTATTTATTTTGTCTTGGCCTCAGAGGTTCATCACACAAATGGAATGCAAAAGTATTCATTATTAGGTACTTGAAAACATGAGCATACAGAGTATGGCATTCATTCATGTATGTGCTTCTTTTTGCCCAACACTCAGCATGAAAAGGTATGACGCGGATGCACTT